>JAQQAE010013025.1:0-12918 GCA_029823295.1 Pseudamia nigra | reverse complement strand
CAGGACAACCTCCAAACAAATTCAAGATGAACTCCAAAGTCAAGGTACCATAATTTTTGTCCAGGCCTGTTTTGTGAGTTTGTTTTCTGTTGAACTACAATTCAAAAGCAACTTCTGATTTTCATTGGTCAATTTTCATCAAATTTTTATTTATTATTACTTTTGTCAGACTCAAGTTACTTCTGTGACCATTGTTGGTTTTTTCTGTCATTTACAGAGGGTGCCAACAATTTTATCCATGTCTGTATAGAGACAGAACCATTCACATTCATACTGCTAGGTATGAATGACCAATTAACCTAGTGCATGTTTTTGGACTTTGTAACAGTGACCTGATGATTAGAGCTGGAAGTACAGATGCAGCGGCCATGTGGGGTCCTGTTCACATGGGACCCCAAACGGCTGGTGATGACTTTCCTTGCAACTGCCTGGGTGTAAAACTCTGAGTGGGAGGTCTGGGGGCATCCAACTATTTGGCTGGCCAGTTTAATTACCTGGGAAGTTTTGTTTTATGCTTCATAGTGAGTGAATTGTACCAGGATGCCATATTGAATGTGGATTTTGTAAGTGATTTGTAGACCAGAGCCAAAGTGTCCTTACTGATGCTGGAAAACCTGAGCTTCCTCAGCAGGCGGAAGCCCTGCTAAGCTTTCTTGTAGATGGAGTCAGTATGTATGGTGAAGGTTAAGCATGCGTCAGTGTTAGTCCCCAAATATTTAAATGACTGCACCTGTTCGACCAGCTGACTATTGATGCTAAGGGGGTGAAAAAGTGCAGAGTGCATTGGGTCTGCTCTTCCTCTGCTCCCGCAGCACAGCTCCTTGGTTTTGCTGATGTTTAGCACTAGGGAGCTTTCCTGGAAAGTGCAACCAGTTTAACTGCCTGATGGTAGTCAGACAGTGTTTAGGTGTCAGTCACATGTGTCACAAAAGGCATATCATCCACATGCTTAAAAAGGTGTCATTCCTTTTGTGCTGCAGGGGATGTTGTTAGCATTGGCAGAAAATAGAATTGGAGATAAAATGTCCTTGGGGGAGCCCAGTATTTAAAAACAGTTTGCTCAATTTAAAGCCATTTACGATGACTTGCTGTGGTTTGTCCTCTAAAAAGCTCTTGATCCACAAGCTGGTGCATTAACATGTTTGTGTTAACAATGTTAAAAGCTGAGGAGAAATCGATAAATAAAACCTTGGTGTGAGGATGTAGTGAGTCCAGCAAACAGTGTCCAAGAGAGTCAGGCAGGCATTCTCCACTCCACATTTAGCCTTACGGGCAACCTGGGGGGGGGGGATTCAGCCTCTCTGCCACCATGCTGGAAAAGCGGAAACACACAACTCTCTCCATGCATTTACTTAAGACAGATGTTAGAGCAACAGGTCTAAAGTCATTGAGGTCATCAACATGTGGCTTTTTTGGAATTGGAGTGATGTTAGATTCCTTCCAGTGGTGAGGTACGCAGCCAGAGTCCAGACGTTGTTGGAATAGCTTGGTGACACAGCTCTTCAGCACCCGTCCTCTGAGCTTGTCAGGGCCAGAGGATTTATCTACATTTATTTTGCAGAAGATGGAGATTTCTAACTTCTTGTCTGTGGTGGGATGGGGATGGATGGGGGGGGGGGGGAGTCATGCCAGGTGATATATTGAACCTGCTGAAGAGGGTGTTAAACTGCTCTGTGAAGGAGATGGGGTCTTCACCGTTGATTTCTGCAGGTTTGGGGCCTCTCCCCCATCACCATGTTGAGCCCCTGCCATGCCTCCTTTGCATTTCCGGATTTCCAGTTACATTCCACTTTATCCTTGAAGTGAACTTTGGCCTTTCTTCTAAATTCCTTCTCCAGCACCCTAACCTTGAGCTTGTCCCCTTATAAAAATGCTTTTTTTCCCTTCAAACCAAGCATATATTCATGTCTTTATTGATCCATTGTTTGGATACAAGGTTATTTGTTTGTGCAGTAATACAAAATAAAATATAGGATGTCTATACGTCAGTCAGTGCATTATGATCCTTACCACAATCCTCAAAGAACAAGTCCTAGTCCATCAGTTCAAAACATCCCCTCAGAGTCTCAGTAGCCTCTTCATTCCAAACCCTGATTGTTTTTGTTTCTGGCACATTCCTTTTTAGTTTAGACCTTCTACTTTGGTAATAACAGAATGACATTGTGACCTGATCAACCAGTAGGAGGGTGAGATTTTGAAATGTATGCATTTGGTACATTATTATAGCATTAGTCTAGTAGGTTTTGCATGCCTGTGGGGACTGTGACCTACTGCTGCAAATTGGGCAGCTGAATTCACAAGGCAAATACTGTGTTAGACACCCACTTGCTGTTTACAGCCATGCAGAGCCCACCCCCAATTGATTTCTGGGGTTTTTGCTGCATGTCTGCCATTGTATGTATGTGAAAAGCATCCACATGAAAGTCCACGTCCTCAGAAGGCCAGATTTCTGTAGAACAAAACAGACTGGTTTGCTTGTCGTCCAAATGTCAGCTGACGAGAGTGGAAAGCGCTACAGTTTTGCTCCGGAGCGATCAAACATTTGACAGAATAATGATGGGTAGCCAGATGCCTCTGCTCCTCATTCTGTTTCGTATTCCTCCTCTGGACCCTCTTTATCTCCTTACTCTCCTCCGATTGTATCGCAGAATACAGTAACTCCGGAGGGATCTGATCCGTGAGGAGAGGTGGCATCTGCCATGGCTCCAGGTGGACACTGCTCAGCTCCAACAGGTAGCCCCATGAATAGATGAGTCTCCCTGTGTTGGTGGTGAATGGTGCTGCCAGCTCCAAATACAGTGCATTTACTCGGCATAGCCTTGCAATCGTGAGTTAAATGCACACCAGATAGAACACTGTTGTCTTCAACATTCTGCTAATCATAAAATCACACAAGGACACAATGAAACCACCTAAAACCACATTAAAAGCAGAGTCATGTCTGGAGTCACTCAGCGTAGTCGCGCTCCTACCATGTTCACTACACTGGTTTTACATATTGTGTGTCTGTGCATCTACTCACATGCAACAAAGTGAAGGGACCTCATCACAGGTGTCTCGACTCCCCACAACAGCGCCCTGCTTAGAAAACTGGAAACAAATTAAAACTACAATCATAATAAAATACAATATAAAATGTGATGTAACCCAGGTGGCATGAACACAAATGCAAAAGAAAATATAGAAATAAAAAGACAAAATAATCCAAGAAACAAATACAACAAATAAAATCAAATACCAAGATAAGGCAGAAATGAAGAAATTAAAGGGGCGCTTAAGTAACTCAATTTAAGGGCCTATGTTGAAAAGGGACAAACCAAGCTTAAAGGGGGTGGAATTAATTATTTTAGAAGGACAGGATACAAGTAAAAATGAATTGAACTGATAGCCAAAGAAAATAAATGTAGAATGAATAAAACTGATTTTTAAAGGGAAAATAAATTCAAAAGTGGGCAACACAGAATATGTAGGAGAAATGAATCAAAAATTGGACAACATAGCAGTCCTATGAAGCCGGACAAAAAAAAATTTAAAATTATAATCATTAGGCTCATTTGTAGGGTTAAAAAAGAATTGGAAAAACACCAACCAGCCCACTCATTACCTCAGCAAAGAGGGAACATTCTTAAAAGCAAATAAGGATTTTCCACCAAGGCCCTTAAAGCTTGGAGTAAAGGAAAAATAACACATCTATAAGCTAAAAAAGCATGTTAAAAATGAGAATGCAACTTAAAATGGCTTTATTATACCTGTCACACAAGCACCAGCCACAGCTTGGACAGAAAGCAGGAAGCACAGGGACAATAATAGCTCACAGGTGCCTGATGTAGCCTGGCTCTGATTGACAATGGGAAAGAGGAGGAGTCAACCCAAGGCTGCATTCAGAAACCCCAGTGTTCCACACCATGCAGGCATTGTTTGAAAAAGTCTTTTCATTGCAGTTTTATGACCAGATTCGGGAATTATAGCCTCCACCTGCTAACTAAGTTCAGAACAATACTTCTTTGGCATGAGCAGTCTGCTCCTTATTTGCAAGCTATTCATTAAAGATTAAATACTAATAACATGCAGGTGCCAAATGCCCACAAAATGCTGAACTTGAGTGCTTGTCGTTTCCCCATACATCAGCACACAGACTGGGCTGTAATGGAAACTTCAGAAATTGCGAAAAGTGAAAAATTTGGGAGTTTACAGCATTTCTGTCATCAAAACACCACGGGCCATAACGACAATGACCTCACTTTACAGACTTTACAATAAACAGACTTCCTGTGGGCCCACCACCTGCAGGAATTGTTGTAAGGGTCTGGTGCTGTGTGGTTTGGGCAGGGGCCTGGGTGGTCCAATCCCCAATCGACCAAAACTAGCTCCAACTCGGGGGAGGTCCTGGGGCAGACTGAGGACACGCTGGAGAGATTCTGTCTCCTCACTGGCCTGGGAACACCTGCAGGGCCTGTGGATTAAACATGTGGATTAAAGTGAGGGACAGAAGACAATGTGATTTGGACATTGAGGAGCTTGTAGGTCTTGATTTTGTCAGTGTGAGGATCTGTTTGGATTCAGTGAAATGCAGTCATGTTCTACTGTACATTTTTAGGCACACCATGAGACACTGATGGAGACATGGGCCATGTCCCCATCAGATCCTGAGTCACCAGTACTGAACCATTATATATGGTCTCTGTGATTTCTTTCTCATGTGTGTGATTGGGTTAGAGTGTTGGTTATTTCTTTCTCATGTGTGTGATTGGGTTAGAGTGTTGGTCAGTTTACTCTTCCTGTGCACCTTGTTTTATTTCCCGGTGCTGTCAGTAATTCAGGACTGGGATCTATTTGGTATTTAGCAGAAACATTACAGCTGATCTCTTGTGTGTTGTCAAAGTTGACTGTGTCTCATCATTTCTGAATCCAAAACAGATCCAAAATATATCTTCATGCACAGTGCAGCACCTCACTTTATTGACACCTGGTCCTCAGGACCTGATGATCATTAACATTGTGCATTCTGATGTTACACTTTGGAATATCGGATTAACACAGCAAAGTGTGTGAAATGTATTGGAGCAATCTAATCACTTTGTTTATGTTTTACGATGTGAAATTCCAATGTAATGTACAAACCAACCTGATCAATGTATAAGTAAAGAGATCAGAATGAATCAGAAAGTTTAATGAGATGATTGTCATTAAACTTTCATTCACCAAACTTCAAGCCTCACAAAATTAAAGTTGGTCAGAAAGAGAAGGAAACAGTTTTGAATTAAATTGAAAGTGTTACATTATTTTGTTTGGAAATCCACTTGTGTAAATTCCGAAGGATTTGCAATTCATCCTGCCCTTTTTAAATTGGACACTAGTAAATGAGTTGCATTGTGGGATTTTGGCTGCCAACCAGAATCCAAAATAGTGGAGACTGATAGCAATAGGTATTGACCAGTTCAAACTTTGGAAAATTGATGATTTGAGATGATTTTATTGTAGATGTAGACTGTCCATGACATCCAAAGCCAACACAGGTCACAGACCAAAACAAAGAAAGAACAAATTATCAGCAATATAGAAGAATCTGTGTATTTTGATCTGGTCCAGTCAAACCAAACAGCATTTACTGAAAGTGGATGGCATAAAAAATCCTGACAAATAGAATTTAACAGTTGCATGGATTGCAGAAAATACAGGGATTAAAATCTTTCCACCGTGTATGTCAACAGATATTATGGGATATCTACTCAGCAGGGACAGGAAGGCCATCCTCAGTTGTCTTTTTCTGATCATTAGGACGATAACTTATTTTGCTTTAATTTTACAGTTCAACCTCCCTAAAGATGGATCTCAAACATTTGACAGTCGTGTAGCTGGACCTGCACAGTTTTTAACAGCAGCCAAAAGAAAACAAACAGTTTAATATTCACAGGATACACAGCATGTAGTAAAAATTCAGTTAAACTAAAATGTTATTGTATATGCTCTGTCAATGTAACAAAGCTTATTTTAATGTCTCAACATTTATATTGGTATAAATATATTTGATTGGCATACTTACAAACTGGATGTAATTCATGAGTGTGAGCAAAATTAGTTTTAATATTTTTTTTTATTTATTTACTGCTTTCATCCACTTTTTCATCTGTCTTTTCTTACAGTATTAAATGTGTCAAATACAAACAGTGGTTTACATGTGCACTGTTGGCTAATAGGAGAACTTGTGGTTTTATAATGAACATCAAAACAACCATATACAATACAGTGAGGACCTGTCATTGTCATTCACTTATGGCTTAAAGCCAAGTGTTAACAATGTTTAAGGACATGGTGGATCACTCTCCCTTATCATATGTCTTAATTGTACGTCAGTGTGGAGTGTTTGCTAAGTCAAAATTAGCAACCTGAGATACCACACATGACCATCAGAGATACGCAACTTATAGCACTGATTCTTATTCACATAGAAAGTGGAGGATTTTGCAACAAATTTTGCAACAAATGTATGGATATTTACTCTATCTGCTTGGCAGTGCAGTTTGCATCAATTTCAGCCTTTCCCAGAAGTGGTTTCTGAATTACCTGCTATTTTTCCAGCACTTTAGCACACTTTTGATGTGACACAAGCTTTTTATGGATCTGGCCCTTAGCTTAACCAATGAAACACAAGTAGAGTAGAGCAGTGTGTCAGGAATATCTTTTATTAAACACAAACAAGGTACAAACATCTGACTATCCTGCACATAAAGCTGCCACATTGAGTAAAAGTCTGGCATTGCAAACACTAAAGCTGTAAAGCCTCATTTTATTATCTTATTAATGGACATTCAAAGATGGACCTACAGCTACGAGAGGGTCCAATTGATGGAAATTCAAAAAAAAAAAATCACACATTTCTCCAGTACTGGTGTCACTTCATTGGCTACCTGTAAAGTTTAGAATAGAATTTAAAATCCTCCAGTTAACTTACGTACAAAGCCCCCCTCCTTGAATTGCCGCCTTATCATGGTAGAGGGCTTTGTATGCCTGAGTGATCCTAGGAACTATGTTGTCAGGGGCAATTTGCCCCTGTCAGGGTCTCCCAAGGCAAATTGGTCCTAGGTGACAGGTCAGACTAAGAGCAATTCAGAAAACCCTTATGACTATGTCATCCTGTGGGCCCCCCACTTGCAGGAAGGGTTGTAAGGGTTTGGTGCAGTATGGTTTAGGTGGCAGCTGAAGGCAGGGGCCCGGGTGATCCAATCCCTAGTTGCCAAAACAAGTTCCAACTGGGGGGAAGCCCTGGGACAAAGTCAGGACAGGTTGGAGGGACTGGGAACGCCTGGGAGTCCCCCCAGAGGCATTACAGGAGGTGGCTGGGGAGGAGCAGATTCTCTGCTCAGGCTGCTGCCCCGGTGACCCAGACCAGGACAAACGGTAGATGATGGATGGATAAATTGACAAAGCCCTAAACAATAAGGCTCCATTCTAAATCAAAGACCTTATTGTTCCCTATAAACCAATCAGAACTCTTGTGGTTCCTAGAATCTCTAAAACCAGACTGGGAGGCAGAGCCTTCAGTTACCAAGCTCCTCTCCTGTGAAACCAACTCCCAGTCTGGGTCTGGGATGCAAACATACTGTGTACCTTTAAAACTAGGCTTAAAACTTTTTTTTTTTTGACAACGCATATGTGTAGGTGTCCCCTTAACCCTCCCTTAATTCTGCTGCGTAGTCCTAGGCTGCTGGTGCACTGTGATGCACTGGGCTTCTCTACTTCCCTCCCTTCCTCTCTTTCCCTTCCTTGAATTGAACTGAATATATTGACAAATGCACATGTGTGGTTCCTTCGTTTATTTCTAAGGCCATTCTCTAGATGTGAGTGAGTTGGTATGTGGTTGAAACTTGCATAATAAATGTGATCACAGTTCTATTCAAAGTCCAAGTATGCATCCCTACGTATGTTGACTTTAAATTCCGACTGACTGAAATCTCATTGAAGTGAACTAATGTTCAACTCTGTGATTGATGAGGCTAGAAAATGATGCCTTCTTTGGAGCCGACGGTCTGGGCTGCAGACTGTTGGCCTCTTTGAGTGTCCTCTGGGCAGAATCAGCACCAAACTCATGTCCAGCTCTGCTGCACTACATCAGAAACGCTGCCACAGAGATTTTTCTCTCAGCAACACAGCTCAGCTCTTCAAGGAATCACTTGTGATGTTTTACATGTGGGTTGTAAACAGAATTACAAAATACAGCTCGAGGAAAAAAAACATGAAGGATGTGTCGATGTAAGGAACTAATATTAACACATCAAACTCAAAGGTGAACCCTCCACCTGTTACTCAGTCAGACAACTTTCATTCATTTTGTGATGAGCTGAAACATCACATTGCTCTGTTACAGGCCACAGTACTGACAAAATATCCAAGACTCTGCCTCTTAAACTCTTTACCTTGAGTTGTTACTGTTTTTCAGCCTGAAAAATTCATACTAAATGAAGATTGAACTAGGACTGTGAGATCATGCAGCCTTATCACGACCTTATTATGATACAACGCACATTTCTTGAAAAAGTTCAGCCACTTAGTACTATTGAAATGCATCTTATTAGTACATTTAATAGGAGTGATCACACTGCATTTTTTTTTAAATTTCAACCTTCTCATCTGGCTGAACATCTTCAGAATTAGGTCGTAGATGTTGGTGTGGATGGCCCTTCAGCTCGTCTTGGGCCAGGTCAGATTCCCAGCATAGCTTCCCAGAGTAGCTGAAAATTTGCTTTAAGAAACTAAATCAACTGAGAAGGAGTCAGATTTAACCAAAATAAACCTGGCTAATTTAGTCAACTGGCTTTATGGAACAGGCCCCAGGTGTCTGGTGGATCTGCAACTTGGAGGAAGTGGAGCAAGGAGCTGGTGATTTCTTCGATTCCAAACGGAAACATGAAGAGGAGCAAGTCACAGCTGAGAGGGGAATGTTACATTTTAGTGACTGGGAAACAAATAGGAAACAGCAGACACTATCAATTCAAAAAGTATTCACATGTACAGCTCTAATAACTGTGTCACAAATGCAGGCAAGTAGGCCGCACCACAAACACCACCATTCTTTACTGACAGAAGAACCAGAAAATAGAGAAAGTGCTATTTGTTTAACAACAGGGTTTTCCAGGCTTTGCAATGCAGTGGTTATAATGAGGTCTGTCAGAATGACCGATTAAAAGACTGTGTCACCCAGGGACCCCCCCGCCAACACACAAGGAGAAGTCCCTCTCCTCCTCTTTCCTCCCCCGTTCATCTCTCTGTGTCCCCTTGTGCAGGCTGTAAATAGAATCCATCTCCATGATCAGCTGAGAAATTAAACGAGCTCACCCCGGCCTCACGTTGCCTCTTGTGCTGCATAAATAATGGCGTGTGTTCTCAGTGGCTGAAGAAGCATCATAAGTCCTTTACATGATGTATCAGATTCCAGGTGCTAAACCATTTGTTCTCTGAGCTCTTTTCCTGAGGCCCAGTGGCCGTTTCGCAACACAAAGTCCTTCTCGCAGTTACAATCGTATATATAATTGAATCATGATCATTCAGAATTCAGATGTATTCTATTAATCCCAACACTGGAAAACTGTTACAGCAGCAAACACTGCGACCAGAGGCACAAACCTCTGCCAGGGCTGTTTGCTCAGTAAAAAGGGAAAAGATGTGACATGAGTGAAACATTTTATTCATGTTTATTTATGACAAAAAGTGCATCATTTGGAATTGTGAGTTTATTCATCAGGATAAAATTTATCTCTTACAAATTCACAAATCTGATGGAAGCATAGTGAATCTACACGTTGGTGTACTGTATTGCAGAAAACATAAATAATGTCACCCTACAATTATGTGTTATGGCAATTTGTCTTTTAATATTTATCCTAAATGTTTTTCAAAGCAGCATCAGTCAGAATGGTCATGTCGCATTTCATCCGACTTTTACCTCATTGAAGTGAGACAAACGTCTGCGCTGGAGGAGGCGGGACGTGACAAAACCAGACGCAAACAATGGACTTGGAATCACTCAGGCACAATTTTGTCGACTCCAACTGCTGACTTGTGTAGCATCATATTTACTTCTGTAAATACAGTGCTTCTTCTTCTTTAGAGTTCTATGGCGGTTGGCAAACAACTTATTGGTGCATTAGTGCCACCAACTGGTGAATTGCTTGTGACATCACATCTTCTTCTGTGCATGCGGGTCATTTCAGACCGTAGACTGTTCACACTGGAGTCTGATGGATGTCACATTTAATACATAATGTGAACAATCACGCAAAAATAATCGTATTTCAGCAAAAAAAAAAAAAAATCGGAATTGAGCATCAATACCTGCAGTGTGAACGTAGCCTTAGTTCACTTGTTCAGAGACGAAACAGCACCAGAGGTTCATAAATCAGAATTGTCAGATCCCACACTGCAACACTTCATTGGGTCTTTTCTTACTAAAGTGCAAAGCTGCTGAATTCATCACCGTCTGAACTTAAGACGATATCTGATTTTAAAATGTTCATGTCTAGGATTAAGTGTTGGTTGAAAATTAACCAAAACTGTACCCATTTGCAAATGGAACTCTGTATGTGTGAATGAATGAATGAATGTTTTCTATTGTGTGTGAATGGTTTAGTCTTTGAAGTGTTTCGTATATTGCTGTATTTTGATGAAAAGCTTTGCTTCTGCCTACACCCTTTCGGTTGTATACAGATACTGTATAATGTATGGACTTTTTTTTCATGTTGGTTTTTTATATGTCCTTTTTTTCTCATGTTTGTTTTTTATTTGTCTTGAAAAATGAACCAAATAAATTTTGAAAAAAATAAAAAATAAAAAATTTAATGTGGTGTAGAAAGGCCCAACCAGAGACGGGGGTTGAAAACTAGCACTAGCTATAAACACTTTATGCATCACATCAGCTGCAAACCTGCAACTACGTTGATTGCATTGTCCTGTTAAATAAATAATAAATTCATGTCACAGATCCAGACCATGATCCAACCATGATTTTGGGACTGAAATCCATTGTCATGAAGCCTCAGTGTGTCTGTCCTCTTATTCTCTTTGCCTCAACATTCACACAGTGATAAAATGAGTCACAAAGAATAAGTTTTGTAGACTTTGGTGAAACTTTCTGGGAATCTGTCTGTGAACAGATAAGAACAATTGCTTAAATAAGCCATTTTTGGCTGAGGCAGTCACGTTGCAGCTTCACAACTATTGTATTGCTCAGTACAGGCCTCACACTGACTCGCTCACCCATCAGTGTGTGATAAAATGCTGCACAGGCTCTTCCAGATGTTTGACTGCAGATGTTTTATCCTCTGCTGCAGCAGTGATGGAGCTAAGTTTCTCAGTTTACCACCACATACTCTCACACAGCCATTTGAAAGTTTAGCACCATAAGAGGAGATGCAAATATCACTCCTCATAGGTGGAAAAAAGTACTTCTTCCTATGGTAGAAATGCACATTCATGAACAAAATGTGATTGTATTGTATGCATCAAACTATTGATGGATAGGAGCATAAAAATATCATAAAAGGTAATAAAAAATATCTATCCTCCCTTTTTACATTAGATTGCATTATAAATTGAATCAATCAAAATAATTTGGCTTTTTTGACAAGAACTGAAAAACAACGTTAATGTCAAAATGAAAATAGATTGCTATAAATAAATGTCAATTAATTAAAACACATATTATGGAATATAGTAGGTGGCTGCATAAGTATTCACCAACTGCCAGTAATTATTTGATGCGATACTTTTTATATTTCTGAACTCCAGGGCGCATTAGGTGAATTGATTTTTTTTTCCTTTTTTTTCTAAAAACTTACTGTTACGGTGCAATTTCCATAGGCGTGGTTTTCAGCTCAGGGAGTCACTGATATGACACATTTGGAGGATGTGGGCGTGGCTTGTAAACCCTCTGTCATCAGTGGGATCAGCTGTGTGAAGCGAGTTGATTGACGGACAGACCGCGAGGACACAGAGTGAAGGATCGACGCTGAGCGAGGAAGCAGAGCTGAAAGGTCTACGGACACAGCACCAAACTTTTAAGTAGCACACGAACACTGTTGTATATATTCACCTTGACAAACACCTAGCGACCCTAGCACAGGTTGACTGAGTCATCGGAATGAAGTGCACGGACTGCTGGTCAGACGGACTCCGGGGGTGTGCTGGCCAGATCCGGGACCAGATGTGTGCTGCTGAGTTTTACAAACACACACCTTTATTCTCCAACCGGGATTGGGCAAAACACATCACCCAGGGCTATTGTAGAACATACGTAACTCAAGCTCTGTACAAACAAATAGGGTCCACACAGGATTAGATTACAGGGGTGGTCTTGGGAGCTTAGGGAATGGACTCGCCTGGGAGCCCTATTGGTAACACTTACTGTACACTTAACACAAGTAACTCACTGAAAAGGTTATTTAAGTATTCTCACAGCATCATCAGGAATATTGATTGAGTGACCGGGGCTTCCATGAAAATACATAAAAATATGTGAAAATACGTGAATAACCACCCATCCATGCACCCAGCACCTTCCGCTTATCTTGATCCAGGTCTCAAGGGCAGCAGCCTAGGCAGAGAAGTCTTTCTCCAGCCACCTTCTCCAAGGTGTTCCCAGGCCATCTGAAGGGCAAACAAATGTCAAAAGGAGTGTGCTGAGTTTGCCCTGGTGGATCACCAGGGAGATGTCCAGGAGGTGTCCAGATCAGGTGCCTGCGCCTCCTCAAAAAGCAAGCATGAGATCGTGAGGCCGTTGAACCAGACACCCTTCTAACCAGACTTTGACAATAAAAGTTATGAACAGAATTGGTGACAAAGAACATAGTTGTATGGAAATTTACTGTTTACCCCTGTTTATCTTGTGTCAGTAATTCTGTTTCATATATTTTGCCAGCTAAGCTA
>JAQQAE010013024.1:0-12918 GCA_029823295.1 Pseudamia nigra | reverse complement strand
ACCAATTCACCTAACCCCCTAGTGCATGTTTTTGGTTGTGGGAGGAAGCCGGAGAACCCGGAGAGAACCCACGCAGATGTTAAAACAAGACGTGATACAGCAAGGTGGTCAACATGGCCCTGGTCCAACTTTATAAAATGACCAATGTCATTAAGCTAAAAGCTGAAATGTAAAATGAACATGTAACCTTCAAAAATTATATTTACATTTTACACAACAACATTTTTTGGATTGGGGTTCTAAGTTATAAAACTATTCAGGACAATATACATGTCATTACTGGATCAGTGTTGCAGTCATTCTATGCAAAGTCTATATCCTGCCAAAATATTCACAAATAATGAACATCAAAAACAAATTCTATCCCTCGTCTTCCAACTACTGTGAAAGCACTGAAAATGCACAGAGGGGATCCATTAAAAACACAGTAGCCAATAATAGGCTCCTCCATGATGCTGACAGTGTGATGTTAACACCCTGCTCTAAAGCCAGGTGCAGTGTCAAAAACAGTCTTGTGTTAAAGCTCAGCTGACGTGACCATGTCATGATTTGTGTTTTGCAGCTAGTACCTACACACTTTCAGTTAAATTGTAAATATCGCACTGCATTCTCCACAACAGGAATCCTCCCACCACTTCTGAATGACACATTATACTGATGTGTGTTTGAGCGTGGTTATAGTTCATGTACAAAACACTTAGCATCAAACAACATGACTAAATTCTGGATGCATCCAGTGCCTTTAATCTGTCTCCAATGACTGATTGAAACAAACAAATTATATCACACTGATTTGGCAGGTGATCAGAGTACATACGGAGACTGCACGCTTGTTAAAATTAATTTTCTAAATTAAAAAAAGCAATTTTGTCTTCAATGCCTGACAGGAAACATCAGATTTAATTTCCTTTTCAAGCATCTCTGACCAAGAAGATCAACATTGTTGTTTTGAGAGCACTGATCACAATAAATGTTTAATAAAATGTGCAAAAGGTTTATCACCTTCTGTATATACTGTTCACGTCATATTCCTTTGTTCTACAATATGGGAATTTGATCCAGGTGAAGAATTCCCTCACAATATGAAACATTAAAAAAATTGAAACACACAGCTATTTTAAACAAATAAATAAATCTGAGTGTCATTTCAGTGTTTCCATCAAAAGCATGAAACTCAGTGTACAAACATTTTACATTACAGTGGTTATCAATTCATTTCAATTCAGCTGTATGTACAACACCAGTCATAAGCCAAGAATATCTAGAGGTGAAACCTCCGAAGACGATATAGAGCACAAACCAAACAGAACGTCCAAGAGCAAGCCACCACTGAACCTGTAGAACCGCAACAGGAACCGTGATGTCACCCATTGGTTGCCATTTCGAGACCAATCAGGCTGCGACTTCTTGGTCACCATTTTTAAGCCAAACACATCAAGTGATCACATTTGGAGAAATGTGGCAGAACCTGATCAGATCAGGTCAGGGTGGTTACGGGTGGTTACGGGTAAACACCAGCTTACTGACTCAGCAAAACTTCATCAAGCCTTTGTTGTTGTGGTTTAATGTAAGATTGTAACCATGGCTGTCAGGAAACAAAAAATGTGTGATACAAAATAACTAGAACCTATGAATGTTTTAACATTTCAATAATAGAAAAAAAAATACAAAATGGACCTGACCACTTATTAGAGAGCACAAATTAAACAACTGAGATCACAATGACTGGTGGAAAAATATTGACTTAGTATTTTTAGAGAGCAGTCCCGTGTAACCCTAGCTTTTTTGAAGACAAACAGAGGTTGCACTAGTGGCCAATGGCAGTATTACAACTGTAATTTATTCCCACGTCTGCCTCATTATATAGCCTGAGTACTGTACTTGACCACTGCTTGAACACAACACGACAGCACCAATGACGCCACAGTGCCAATCGCAGGATTTCTCTGCTGGAATAATCCTGCCTGTGCAAACATTTCATTCTCTTCCCTTCTCCTATTTCAAAGTCACCCTACTTGTAACCTTTTTGTTGTGTCATTTACTTTTATGGGAATTTAATCAGTGTAAGCACATGCATAATATGGAATATGGGCAAATATTGTACTCTACAAAAACAATTAATTGCCTACCACTATGTTTCAGAAACAGATTCCTCGTATTCCATAATGTTAGTGGGTGGTACCCGGTATAACAAAGTATAAAGATAGATCTGGATATGTCAAACCGATGATAGCATATACAACACTGGAACAATGACTCAGACTTTTTGCTATGCTTCATTACCCATGCAATCTGTCTGTCCACTTGTCTGTGTGTCCTCTAACTCGGAAACAAAACCAGGTTCACCATACTTGACATACAGGTTGACCCTGAGACGAACATCTGTGGCTATGTGTTTGGAGACAAAAGGCCACTGGGTCACAAAGGTCGCAGGGTCATAAAAGTTATAACTTCACAACAAATTAAGCTAGGTTCAGCCAATTTGGCATACAGGTTCACCTTGAGACCAGGACTGGTGGCTACATTTTTGGAGGCAACACAATAGCAAATAGTTCACCAAGTTGTGTTTGCAGGTTGACTGTGGGACTAAGAAAACAGGTCAAGGTTACAGGATAACACAAATTCAAAATCGGTTTCAGCATTTGCCAAATTTATTATCAGCGCTACAGCCACCAAATTTGAACACAAGTTAGAACAGACGTGGCTCTGCATCTCTTTTGGGTCAATTCCAGTTTCACATCAAGTGTCCTTCTGAAAACTATCGCTGCTTTATTAGTGCTCGACTGATATGGATTTTTCAGGACCAGTACCAATACCGATTATTAGTAGTTAAGGAGGCCGATAACCGATAGTTGGAGCGGATATTCATTTGCAGTAAAAGTGTAAAAATTGGCATACAAATGTTGAATAATACACTTAACTTTGTTTAAATGCCTAAAGCATGTTTATTTAACCAAATAAACAGAAAATAAATAGCTCCAGAAGTGCATAGATCCTAGACTCAGACGTTATTGTAGTAGTCGTGAGCTGTAGAGTTTTTCATGTGACTTTCACGCAAGCAAACACTATTCTCCACATTACAGTATTTTCCGGGTGATATATCGTTCTGTAATGTTAGTCGCATGTGCCAAAGAATGCATAATGTAGAAGAAAAAAACATGTATTAGTGACTCTGGGGAACAGGTCGCATTTGTTTGGGGAGCGCGCTTCAAGTGCTCGGCCAGGCAGCTGTGTGCTTGACGCCAGAAGCAGGAGCTCACGGGTCGCCTCCCCGCCTCACCGGGTAAGTGACGGCACCGACATGTTCGGTGTTAAGCTGATGGCAGGTATGGTTGTTACCGGTAATGTCTACAGTTTAAACTGTCAGTAATACAGATACGGCAGATGCAGGTACACAAGCCTAGAGTGACGTCTAGTGGCTGTCAGTGTGACAAACACCCAATACTTGAAATATTTTAATATATTCTTCGCTCCCCCAGCCAGACTATGCCAAAAACTGCAACATGTAATCCGGAAAATACAGTATATACATTCTCCCCATTGCTAATACACAGTCTGCTGAGAGCAGCACTGGCGAGCTAATGTTATGCTAAAAACTAGTCAGCTTTCATCTCGGCGTACTTCCCTGCAACAAAACAAGACTGAATTGAATTTCTTACTCTCTCACAATCACACACACAGGCTTCTACAATCATGGACTATTTCCACATCGATATCACCAACAGCATTATTTCAAGTAATTCAAACATGTTGGGAGGTGCTGCTAATGTTTATTCCGCTTGTATGTTATTCTGCTGCACACTGTAAGTTCGAAGTAGTTGTGAGATATAGAGCAGTGAGATGTTTATTACAATTTTGGGAGAGTTTTCTGCATTTACCTTCGACACGTGTTTGCTCTCCGGAAAGCGCAAACACGCTTTGTCATGGAGAACCAACGACAAAACTTTACGCCTCTGCCGTATGTGTGTGTGAGAACAGTTTCCACTTCAGCGTCTCTGCCACTTACTCATACTGTGGCTTATTTAACCAATCAGATGGTGCCGCGGGCGGAACAAAGACAGAAGTCGCAAGAGAGAGAGACGAGCGGCAGCGTCGGAGGCAAAGTAAAACAGATTTAATTGACTTTTTGATATTGGCCCGTTGGATTAACAAAAAAAAAAAAAAAACAAGATACCAATATACTCATAATTCAAAATCTCGGCACCAATAATCGGCCCGGTCAATATCGTTCGACCTCTATATTTTATCCTTTCCTGTGTGAAAATTATAGTGATTCTTTCACTAATATCTGTACAATGTGATATGCAGCAACAATAGAAATTAAAAAAAAAATTCCAGGAATGGTATTGCCTTTTTCAATTTCCTAACTGACTTTCTAAGATTCATAGTCTGCACCTTTTAGTCTGGATAATCTTTTTAAAAATTAGAACACGTTCAGGAATTATGGCTATGTGCCCTAGAGTGAAGTTTTCTCTAGATTACAAAATGTCATGTCATGGTAACTTCAGTATCATCCACATCCAACCAAATCAAACAGGTGGAAAACACTGATAGTGTGCATCTCTTATGCAGCAAAAACAGCTTGTGGTCAAAGTGAAACCACAAATATGGGCAAAAAATGTATGAGATATTCAAAACATATTATGGCATTCATGTCGTGTTCACCTAGTTTTCATGATTACAGTAGAAAAAGTCATTAAATATGAAACAAAACGGTCACTTGTGTAGAGTTCATAGTTTAAATGTTACATGGGATCAGACTGACACCAAAAAAAAAAAAGGAAAAAAAAAAAGGTTTTTTTTTTTTTTTTAGCTCAGGTTAACATGGGTTCACTTCAAACCACATGGTGCTATAAAAGGAAATAACCAGATGTGTACATACACGTTCAAAAGAGGAGTGGTCCTCAGTATTAGTAACCCCCCCCCCAGTAAATAAATCAGTCAAGATTTACAGTAGAGACATATGTAACTATTTTGGTCTCTAAAACCTTGCTTCACATAAATAATGACATCTTTGATCATTGTTGAATTCATTTTCTTGCCTATTTTATTCATTTTTTAGACTTGTATGATTATTTTGAGGATCACTTTGATATTTTTGTTCAGTTTGAGTTTTTTTTTTGCTTATTTTTTCATTCTGTTGTATAAAAGTAAATCAATAAAAAAGTTAAATATGTTCAATCTGCTTTCAAATTGTTGATTACCTTACACTGGGATTAATTGGGGAAATGGACAAATTTAGCATGGAATACAAAATATACTATTTTGACAGTTTAATATTTTTTTTCTTGCCATTGTGTTGCTTATTTTAAAAATTTTAGTTAATTTTGATGCAATTTTGTGTATTTTCTTGTTTATTATCTTTGTTTTCAATTATTTTGGCTCATATTTTTGCTTATTTTGTTCATACTAATGTGTTCTCGTTACTGACAGCTACGAACAAGAGTTCAAATTAGGAAAATAACGTGAAAGTTCATTCTTACACAATAATTAAAATAATCAACAAAATAGTCAATTATAAAATTAGAGTTCAGAATGAGCACAAATGACCAAAATAAGCAAACATTAAGAAAATATTCAAGTAGATTAACAAAAATAGTCAAGAAATTGTACAAAGAATCCACAAAATAAGCAAGACAATGAGCAAAAAGATAAATATAATCATGCACCATAACAAAAAATGTACAAAAAAGCAACACAAAGTGGACAAAAACAAATATGCAAGAAAATGAGTAAAAGTGAACAAAGTGAGAAACAAAATTGATTTAAAAAAATAATAAAACAATAAAGCACGTAAAAAAGATGAAAAAATGCCCCCAAAATGTTCAAAAATGAACCAAATAAGAAACAAAATGATCAAAAATAATCAAATTACTCAAGCCACTTAACAAATAACAAAATAAGTCACAAAACTAGCAAAAACGAATAAAATGACAACAAAAACTGGAAAAAATGTGCAAGACAATGAGTAAGTGAACAAACTAAGCCTTAATGGCAAAACAAAATAACAAAATCACATTAAAAATGAGGAAAATGGGCAACAAAAGTGATAAAAATCAACAAAATAGCCAACGATATGATATAAAAATAATCAAGCATTCATGAAAATAATCAAGTTACTCACTACTTGAGTAGTTTTTTTTATGAGATACTCTTTGACTTTTGCTCAAGTACTTATGTTTAGGAGTCACGATAATTAGAAAGCACCAATACTTAAGTACTATTTCTGTTTATCCACCCATTTCCCAGTGCTTAAAATACGTAAGAATCCAAATTGATGTGCAGCTCAGGTTGATGTAACTTAATAAGACCACTGACACTAAAAAAGGAAATGAGCAGTGTTTCCACGTGCACCCTTCACTCTCACCAAACTTTAAAAAGCACAAAGCCATGCTTTGTCACTAGTGCAGTCTTTCCTTGAACGAAATCCCTAAAAAAGCCTGGACTAGTGTGAAGTGTCCTTGTATGGCTGAAGAGTGCAGTGTGAGCTCTCAGATCTGCCCAGGTTAATTGCATCAGCCAGATGGTGCCTTCCTTTCTTCCTTCCTTCCTAAGTTCCTCATTTCTTTCAGACCATGTGCACTACTGTACACGTGGCTGGAAAGCATCCGCACGGATGCTCTTTTTTGCGTTTATTTTGGCCCAGAACTCCCTTATAAAGACACCGCTCTCGTAAAACAAATACACTTTGAGGGGAAAACTACTAGCGTTCAAGTGAAATCAAGAGGACTTACCTTGTTCAAAACGGCGCCACTCACAACAAAAAAAAAATGGACTCGCTTCTTAGCTACAGACTAATAGAAACGTAGTAACAGTGGAAGTCAGGCTTTCATCAGGCTGACTTCTGACAGATGGTTTGCGGTAAGGACACACACGAGGCTCAGCCCCCACACACACACACACGGACGGACAGGAGGAAGACCACAGCTGTCCAAGGTCCCGCCCAGCCACTGATGCGCCGTTTCTGCAGTAACAACAAGTGGCCAGCAGGTGTCAGTGCTTCCATGTACATGAATATGAAGGGTTTGCGCAGAAGTTCGGGAGTCTGCAACCTGTGGCTCAGGAACTGTGACATGTCTTTCCATCGCCTCGGGAATCCTTGTCGTATCCAAGCCATTTCACATCTTGCAACAAAAATGAACAAAATAATCAACAAAGAAACAAGTGCAAGGCCTGGATATTAAAAATGAGACTGATGCTGTAATACAATTGAACATAAACATTTTTCAGTGATTCTCCTTCAGCCTCCTCTCCTGCATCAACACACCGCTGCATTCAGGTCTTCCACTGATCAAAGCAGTGCTGTAGGTCTTCTTCAGACAGTTGTCTCAGAACCTCTGTCATTCTTTTCTTAACTTCTGATACCGACTCAAAACGTGTTCCTCTGCATATTTTATCTTGAGGAAAAAGGAAGAAGTCGCACGGTGCTGGATCAGATGAATAATAAGGGTGATCAAGTACTGTGATTTGTTTTTGGGTCAGCTGTACCTTTAGCTCAGTACCAGCTGGAGCATTGTCTTGATGAAAGATGAAAACATTTTTGTTCTTATACAAAGTCAGTGATCATACAGAACGAATTGTTCAATTTGTTAAATATTTTCAAGTTTTTGATGAGCATGTGCATCCAGCACGTTCACTGTCATGGACATCCTCTGTCTTCACTAAATCTTTTGTTCCATTCAAACGTGTGTACAGTACATGACATCAAGTGTTCCACATTCACCTCAGTTAATGTTTAGTTCAATTTCACCAAAACATTCAAGTTAATGCATTGTTCAAATTTTAAGCCTGAGTAAAAACAAGTGCACTTCAATCAGTAGTTGTAGTGAATTAAAGACATCACTTATTGTAGACTTACAGCAGTTGTGTGTGAATATCCACATGGTTTTATCCCCATAAGCACAGTTTCATTATTTAACACATACCTCACATTATAAATATAATGAGTGTAAAAGAACAAAACGTGAATAAATAAACCTTTATGATAATCTTTATATTTCACCTGTACGTCACGCGTTCACCTGCACGTCACACGTTCACCTGTACGTCACATGTGTCAGGCAGTTTTTATGCTTTAACAAAGAGTCTGTGCTGGTAGACTTGTAGTTTTCATGTTGGACACAGGGTGGCAGTGTTGGACAGAGACCTGGAAGCAGAGTCAATTAAGAAAACAAGTTGTGAAACAGAAGTTTTACATAATATGCACCCAAACGTAGAGAAAACTGCCAATGGATACATTTTACTGTAAGTGGATCCACATATCATAGACTTATTTAGTATTTTACCCATGTACTAATTATTCATTTATCATTCAAAATGTATTACAGTACTGCGTATTTTATTGTACATATAAAAGATAATAACACATATGAGATTGGAGATCAAATATATATAGTGCATTAAATCAGCGACTAAATGCAAAATATTAAACAAAATAAAGCACCAAATGAATGCAAAATAACAAAAATAGACAAAATAATGAAGGGAATAAAAAATAATATAATAATCCACAAAATAAACACATTAAAAACAAAGATGACAAGAAATGAAAAACTGTAGTCCATAAAATGAACAAAATAATCAAATAAATGAACAAAATCAGAAAGAAAATGAACAAAATCATTATTCAGATTGAATTATTAGTCATTTTATTTTAAGAATTTTAGTTGACTTTTGCTTGGTTTTGCTAATTTTCTGGTTATTTTGTAGTGATTTGTTCAATTTTGTTGGTTATTTCTTTTTGTTTGTTTACTTCATACATTTACTGATTTAATTATTTTTATATTTTTGCTAATTTACTCATTCTTTTCATTTTCATTCATTCACGTGGTTATTTTACTAGTTTTTGTTGATTTACTTGATAATTTTGTTCATTATTGTTCATTTACTTAATTGCTATGCTCATTTTTGTTTATTTACTTGATTATATTTGATATTTTTGTTGATTCAGTTGTTCATTCTGATGGCATTTGTTCAGTTTTCTTGGTTATTTTGTTCATTTACGTGATCATTTTGCTCATTTTGTTGCTTCCTTGGTTTCTACAGTCAGTGGACTCATGGTGTGGCCAAACGCAACTGGGTAGAAGTAAAACGTATTCAGCAGAACAACTAATGGACTAAATGTACTTCAGCCCTACGCAGTGTGCATGGGTTGACATTTCACCCCTGCTGTTCCACCTTCCCTCCACTGTTGCTCTTTAATACAGACGATTAGGACTTGCTTATTTACGCTGCTCACTAAATCTCAGAGGGGGACAAAGCTGTTATGCTCCAGTCTCTGGGTTTCCTGCTGTGTCTGTGCAGCGCTATGTTGTGATCCTCTTATTTCAGCCTCATTCTGGATATATAGGCCCAAATTCTGCACCTCCATTTGGGATTATTAATGCCAAGGGGATCTGGAAATCAGTCTAGACGTAAAGGAAGGCACAGTAGGGTGAGAACGGAGGAGATTTTCTGTTAGGGCTGAGGTTGCTGAGCCTCGTTGGATATTCCTTTGCGTCTGCCATAACTACTGCATGTATCAAAGCTTGCTAAGATGTAATTGGTGAGAGGGGTATAAGCTGCTTTGTCTGACATTTTGAGATTTATGGTTGACTGCCGCTCACCCTGAGGGCCAATTGTGGAATGCTGTGATGAATGGGAGTCTGTTGTAAGGTGATTTTGCAGTAATGTGGTTCCTGTGGGCCTCAGAGAAGAAAGTACCTCACAAGAAGTACCTCCACTCAGTCCTCATCACCCAGGGTGTAGGCTTCGTTTGAATTTGGGGGCTCAAGTATACTGCATCTGCCTCCTCCTGGAAAGTCAAACATTTTGCTTTTAGCGTGCTTGTTAAATGGCTCGTATTGTGCATTTTCTGGCATAATATTTGAAGTTTGTGGACCCTAAAGATGATATAAATATGGTTTTAAGCTTTGCCTTCTCTGAACCTTGGCTCGAAACATCCCGTTTTGGTCCCTCCCTGCCTGTCACTCTGATTGGTTGTTTGTTTTTCGGAGTTCACAAGGTGTGGCGTACGCAAATAAGACAAGACACTGGTAGGAACTGGTCTGATGTGAATTGTGCCAAGAGCTGATCTGAGTCTAAGTGGGCGGGGCCTAGGCCTCATGCTGAGATGATTGACAGGAGATGTGACATCACATCTGAGGGAGAAGGCAAACTGTGGGTTTTCAGTCAGATTCAGCTCAACCGCATCAGAAAAGCTCTGTGCATTGTTTGTCCCTGAACTGGATATCTTGATACTGCAACATTATTTTAGGACCCAGGAACAGGTTTTACCATGTTAAAAATCACAGAAACTTGATTTTTCCTACTTTAAATCATCAATTTGTGCCTTTATTTGCTCACGTTTATGGAAAAAAAAAACAAAAAAAAACCCAAAATGAACAACAGAATCACCACAAATGAACATGTTCAAGACAATAAACAATAAGGAGCAAAATGATCCAAAAAATAAACAAATATGAACAATAAATGAGCCAGTCAAGAAAATGATGCAAAATCATGTAAAGCAACAGAGCTATAACCAAACTTGACAGAAATATTGTCCTTGACCCACTGTGCTATATATAATACAACTTTCACTTACTGATGTCATTTAAAACCAGTCTGACCATTCTCCTCTGAACCAGCCAATCAACATCGTGTAAAATCTCCTTACTTTCCCAATGCTCCATTTAAACATCAGCAGGTCATCTTCACTGTGTCTACATGCCTAAAGCACTGAATCGCTGCCATGCGATTGGCTGATTTGATATTTACATTAGCACACGGTGTTAACTAGTGTACCTAATAAAGCAAGTGTGTATTGTTAAGTATCATTAAAAAATCAAACACAAAGACAGTCTGGGCCTTAGAGATCAGCACTGAATTCAGTCATTGTTTTCCGTTATGAGGAAAGTATGGCGGTGCACTAGTTTCATTAATCAGTCATCACTGAAGTGCAAAAATCCTAATGACTAAGAGATTACATTCAGTTTGACCCAGAACCATACTGGCATCCAGGGAGAGGGAGGAATCCCAGTTAAATGAAGTGTAGGTGCCAAACTGAGATGTCAGGTATGACGGTGGAATTTTAACGAGGTGGTTTTCAAACAGTAACAGGTGGAAAGTCTTCTTCACCTTTAAAACGCTGTGAAAAACTCCTTCTCCAGTTAAATCAAACCGTATGAATCATGTGTTTATCAGTGGTAAATACAGTTTTTTGTCTACTTGCCTCATAAAACCAGTAAATGTTGCTTTGTGTGAGAAATGGAAACTGAAAAAAAATATGGTAAAAGCTAGCTGAGTTTTGAATGTACCCGTTTGGGCAATAAACAAACCAAAATTATGGCTGAAATGATGGAACTGCACAGATTACAGGTCATCAGATGATTTTATTTCATGTGATTAAATCACATCATTTTATTTTTACAAGCTGTTGTTTATATAATTAGAACTTTCACATAACACATAAATATAACTACTGTAAAAAAGTGCCATTTTATGTATTCAGATCAGTGCCACATGACAAAAACAGGCATGGACCTGCTGACTTGTTGAGTCTGAAAATGGAGACAAAGATGACAAGGAAAACTTAAGACAAAGCATCAATAAAGAACTGGACTGGTGCACTGTGCAAACACCTTAGGTCACCTTGAGTTTGTGGTTTTAGCAGATAATAATGACCATACACATGTATTTCTGAACCACAATACAACAGAATGAACAGGAAATATACTTAATTTAATCTCAGTTAATAAAACCTGGTGTATAAATACATGCATGGTTGCCTTTGTGAGATCTGGTCACGTCTGACTGATTGTCCTGTGTCTCAAAACACAGTGACTCAGGTTTAATTATCCATCCATTCATCCATCACCTTCCGCTTATCCTGGTCAGGGTCGAGGGGTCAGCAGCCTAAGCACTGAAGCCCAGACTTCCCTCTCCCCAGCCACCTCCTCCAACTCCTCTGGGGGGACCCCCAGGTATTTCCAGGCCAGCAGAGAGACATAGTCCCTCCAGCGTGTCCTGGGTTTGCCCTGGGTCTTCTGAATTGCCTGACTTGTCACCTCGGACCAATTTGCATTAGGAGACCCTACCAGGGGCAAGTTGCCCTGGCAACATAGCTCCTAGGATCACTCAGGCACACAAACCCCTCCACCACGATAAGGTGGTGATTCAAGGAAGGGAAGCATAAGTAGAAGTAAAACTCAAAAATATAGGTAAGTGAGTAAGAATTAAAATGTCTCATTAAAACAACTACTTGAGTCGTGAGTGACTTCATAACATGGAATGGATTATAACCTGATGTGCTGCCTTGAAACAGGCATTTTAGTCATTTGTGTTTATATCCATTATTGTTTTGTCAATGTTTTTGGTGATTTTGTTTATTTCTGTTGCTTATTTTGTCAATTTTTTAATTTCATTGTTTTTGCTCCAATGTTGTTCCTTAATTTTTTTTGCACCTTTTTGAATATTTTGATCATTTTTGCTTGTACTGCTGCTTATTTTGTTGACTTTTCTTGTTTTTTTAAGTTGTTTTTAAGTTGTTCGTTTTTTTAATAGAATTGATTATTTTGTTGTTATTTTACTCACTGAGATGGCGTGAAATGTAACTGAGTAGAAGTACAGTTCTTTCATCACAAATGAAACTGAGTAAAACTACTCTCGGAAATACAATTCATGAGAAAAACACCTCAAATACATGTACTGTAAAGGAGTAAATGTACTTGAGTACTACCCACCTCTGGTGATGTGAACAATGTTGCAACCCCTGTGCTTTCTTTTTCATCTTGCACCGTATCTGTTGCATCCTTGAACCGACACAAGATGCAAACGCTGTGGTCATGAGGGAGGGTTATGGCCTCAGTGATGAAGGACAGGTGTCCTAGAAAAACAGCGATGCCGGATCCTGGATTCCTCACTGTTTGCCCTGGGGGG
>JAQQAE010013023.1:0-12918 GCA_029823295.1 Pseudamia nigra | reverse complement strand
CTCTTATCTTTTTAAATGGGTGAACTTGCACATTTTTACATTTCCCAATACTTATTGTCCCCACTGTATTTATTTATTCTCCCCAACTTCCTGAAGGCTTTCCTGCAGATACATATGTTACAAAATCCAACTATTGTGCTATTGCTCCTCATGCATGTTTCTTCAATGGGAGCTCTAAGAGCATATTTTTATATTTAGAGAAAATAAAATTAACTTGGATTTGTTCCACAATCATCTGGTTGTGTCAGGGTGTATATAGCCCGCTACTGAATATAATATATCAAAGATGCAGCTATTGTAGTAATCTAGACTATGTTAAAGCTCTCAAAGGAAACCAGAAAACTGGAAGAAAAACGTGAGAAAGAAAGAGAAACCTCAGGGGATGATCAGTGATTCAAAAAGCACTTGACGCTATGGATTTCTGAGTGGAATAAAAGGAATGAGAGAAAAAAAACACATATGATGAAAAAGAATGATAATCAGCAGAAATACAGCATGCAATAAAATAAAAAAAGCTAAATAAAATACACCACCACATTTCCAAGTAAATTACAAAAAAATAAAGTGGCCTAATGTACTAACAACAAGCTTGAAGTGTTTCATCATACTTTTTGACTTTTCAATACAAACAAGACACCGTTTGTTGTCATTATTATGGTTTTCAAGTCCCTCTGTCCCACCTCATTTCAGTCAGTTTTTCTGTGATTCCTCCCATCATCTGACTCCTGCAGTTTGGCTGTCAACTGTATTGTCACTGGGCTATTTTTACTTGCTGAAAAGATGTGTCTGAGGACTGTTATTTCTTAGCATGAAGGACAAGTGGGTTTTTCACCCAGCCTGTATAAACTGGCCAAAGTTCTTTTCAACTTCACTTCCTCTCTCCACTTTTTAATTGCTTCATTGTCTCTGCTTAAGTTGAGAAAGTGTATTGGCACAGCCTGCCATTTCAGATGGGTAATTGATATGTCCTCTGCCAGCTTCCCCCTTCTCACAGTTTTTCTCCTTCCTTGCAGGCTCACCGTGAGCCAAGACTAATGCTACTCTGGCCCTGTGGAACTTGTCTTACAAATTAAATGGTTTATTTGTTGGATGGGCATTTTGGTCTGCAGTTTTCTTGTTGCTGTTGCTGTTTTGAGCTTATTTTCTGTCCAGTTTTAGTAGCAGCACAGTCTGGTACACCCACTGGAAGAAATTAATTGCTGCCTGGTGGATGTACCAAGGTGCCAGGCCTATTCAGACAGGAAACTGAAGACTCCATCAAGGAAGCAACTGGTTGTTTCTTCAGACTGTGTTTGTTTATATTCATGCTGATTACAGAAAATTTATATGAAAAAGCAGAAAGGCTTTTGGGTGATGTTCCTGTTGAAAAACAAATGAAAGAAAATTGCTCTAAATTCAAATAAAAAGAAGCAAGTAGACATACTACAACAGCCAAGGCAGATTTCAAACATTCTACTTCAATTCAACTTTGTGGCTTCTGTGACTGTGAGGGGTGTCAGAGTGTGCGCAAATAAAAGGTGATGTAAGACACTTAGGCACTATCTGAGTCGGCATTTTGTTTCAATAGGCATCTTTTGACAAGTTATACATATGACTACAGCTGTGCAGTGTTTTTGACACAAAACATGCTATGTCATGGTAATCACTTCAGTTTGAGATTTTGTCAAAACTTTATGCTGAAGTTTCTACCTACTACTATTGCTCTCAACAGACATGCAGACCCCGGCCAGCCTATACTATGTTTACAAATGTGTCTGTCGTGAGCCTGATAATACAGTCACTGTGCTGTATTCCTCCTCCAAAAACATAGCAGGTGCTACTGCCAAGCTCAGTCTGTACTTTTTCAAGTTCGGTTACAGACAGATGAATGGACAGACGGACAGATGACCCCAAGATTGTGTTATGCAACAAGATCAGAATTAATAGTACAGTACAGATGCTATTTGCACCCAAGAACACAATTCTTATTTGTGTTTAACAAGGCTTAATTTAAGTTTTCTGCAATTCAGTGGCGCTACTAGTGAATGGATGAGTCAGAGGACACAGGACTTGATTCCTTCATACAGTATAGTACAAGGGTCTGTGACCTTTTCAATATCTATTCAAGCCATTTGTGGACAGAAAAAAATAAAATGTATGTGTTGAGACCACAAAAAATATCAGAACCATTTATGGAGCACATTTTAGAACTAATTTGTTTTTATTTTGTTCATTTCTATTCATCTTGGTTAATTTGCTTGTCTTTGTTCCCTTTTTCTTCATCTTGATTATTCCATTCATTTGTTGCTTTTGGAGATTTTGTGTTGGTTTTTCCCATTACTCATTGTTCATTTTTATTAATTTTGTGGATGATTTTGTTCACTTTTGTGACATTTGTTCAATATTTTGGTCATTTTATTGAGTTTTATTTTATTTTTATTATTTTCATTTAGCGAAATTTATTATTAGTCATTTCTGTGATATTTTCCTGATTGTTTTGTTTATTTTGTGGCTCATTTTGTCTTAATCTTGTTCATTTTTTAGCTTTTTTTGGGTCATTTTCTTATTTTTGCTCAAGTAAAATTAATTGTTTTGTTTATGTTTATTAGTTATATGGTTAGATCTAGTTCATAATCTTGATTATCTGGTCCATTTTGTACATCGTTTTCAGTTTTCTGTATTTTTTTGTAGTTAGGGGCCATTTGTTGATTTAATGCTTATCTGGTTAATTTTGATTCATTATAATATGTTACCTCCATCACTGAACAAAGCCACAGGAGCCACTGGAGAGGAGCTAAAGAGCCGCAGGTTGCAGACCCCTGGTATAGTATTTAATTGATGTAGTGGAGGGTATGTAATAATAACAATGGATAGGGTTTATATAGCGCTTTTCTGGACACTCAAAGACACTTCACATTGATTCCATTATTTATTTGCATTACAGTCACACACTGGTGGTGATAAGCTACATCTGTAGCCACAGCTGCCTTGGGGCAGACTGACAGGAATGTGGCTGCCAATCTGCACCAACAGCCTCTCCAACCACCACCAAATGTTCATTCACATTCATACAAAGCAAGATGGGTGAAGTGTCTTCAAGCTATTGGACGACCCGCTCTATCTCCTGAGCCACTGTAGCAGGTATATGGCTTATACCTGCATATTCTTTAAAGCCCTGGGTATCCCTACGTTGACATCCACCCTGATACATTGGTACCATACACTCAGTCACGTCCTGTATGCATGTCAAGATTTTTTCTGCCTTTCCAAATCATTTTTGTCCAGAAAATGAGAGCTTTTGACATAATCTATAGTGTTAGTTCCTATATTGTCAGTAAAGACACTTTGTAACAGGCAGAATAGAGCTATCTCAGTGGAATTATTCGGGTACTTCAGCTCCACAGGTTGCTGTTAATACTCACATTTGTGTACAGTATATATGGTGTGTATACAGTTGTGTAGCTTATGTCGTGTTATTAGATGTGTCAACTGAAAAGGAAACATTTCTTCTTCGAACTCTGCGAGGATGCTGTGCCTCTTTGTTGGACAAACATATACAGTAAGTGGAATGAAATATAGGTTTAGACTGATGCCATAAACCTCCAAAAATTAATGTTAATTTAACTCAGTGCTCCTGCATGATCATGCATTCTTCTGTTCAGTTAGCTTCGACTCCTTTCTGAGCTCACCTGAGGAAACCAGCATTATAGTTTGACAGGTAACCCCAGTCTCCACATAAAAAAACTCCACACAAGTCACTTCACGCCAGTGCACTCACAACTTTCTCCCCTCATGGTGAGAGAAAAATAAGTTTCACTCCCTTATTACCATGTTCTCCTTTCTGAAAACTAAGGCTTACAGTGTGACAAAATGACTGAATGAAGGATCTCAAATCACTGAATGTGTATTATGAATGCATAAAAATATAAATACTCACAATCATTAGTATTTATATTTTTTCCAGGTCCACTTTTTCAGGTCACTTTAATTTTGAAACTAATCTGTTTAAAAAATGTTAAAAAAAAATGTCTGACTGAAAATTACTGAGAAAGTGTACATGTCACTGTTAACAACACATAAAAAACAGAACCTTTTCTATCATTGCCTGCATATTATAAAGAGTTACTGCCAAAATGCTCTGCACTAATGTGCAAATAACATACTGTACAGTGGGGGTTTTATACAAATGTCTAAGTACAGTTGAGTATGGCCACTGATTTACTGACTGACATGTTCGGAAGATGTGGGCGTGGTTCGTGAGCTCTCTCTCTCTCATCAGTAGAATGTGAAACAGCTGTGTGGAATGAAGTTGATTTAAATAGCTGTGTGAATGAGGGAACTGAGACAAGGAATTCAGAACTCAGAGACAGATGGTGAAACACAGAGAAGACGAAAGAGAGTTTGACATGCCGAGCAGTTCACAGACAGGCGGAGCTGAAAGACCTGAGCCTTTGGTTTGCGGGAGAAGCACCAAACTTTTAAGTTGCACGCTGACACTATTTGTATATACTCACCTTAAAAAACTCTGAACTACACTACCCAGCGACCCTAGTGATGGGTGGCCAAATCATCAGAAGGGAGCACGGACCGCTGGAGAGACGGACTCCGTGGCTGCGCTGGCAAGACCCAGAACCAGATCTGGGGCAGTGAGTTTTGCAAACACACACCCTCATCCTCCGGAGGACAGGGCCAAAACACATCACCCAGGGCAAGTGTAGAACATAACTCAGGTCCTGAACACACACGCAGGGTCCAGTGAGGATTAGTTACGGGCGTTTATCTTGGTAGCTTAAAGAACAGGCTCAGGCCTAGGCTAACTGCGAGTTAGACTGTAACACCTATAATAATGAGTCAGCATTCAGTTTCACTTGTTTTACAAGATGGGTTCTTTAATACAGGCTATGCATAGGAAGCAGTTATGTACATCAGCATGATGGTCACACAGGTGCTTAAAGAAAGAGCGTATTCTACAGTCTTTATACCTCAGGCTCCACCCTGAACTCAGGTTACCCCCGTCATGTGCTATGGTTTACAAAGCAAGATGTGGCAAAAAAAAGACATGGCATAAAATGATTTAGGGTATCCCAGATGTACAGGGAAGTCATAAAAGGAGCTACTACATAATCAGCCAGATTCAGCTGTTGGTTTATCACATGGACAGCTCCGGTCCATCTGTCGGCCCAGAGGCCTGGTGTCTGTCTATCTGAGACAGCATATGTGATGTACACGAGTGGGGGCAGCCTGATCTCAGCCTGTTGCCTTCACACATCGACTTTCCAGTCCTTAAGGTGGTATAAAGTAAGACAGTTTTATTATGATTCAACATACTGTATGAGACCACCCAGGCCTCCACCTTCGGTTGCCTCCCAAACCACCTTTATGACCCTTCCTGCAGGTGGTGGGCCCACAGGAAGGCATAGTCATAAGGGTCTTCTGAACTTCTCCCCCTTCTCCTTCTCTGCTTAGACTGCTGCCCCCACGACCCTGACCAGGATAAGCAGAAGATGATGGATGGAACATATGAGACAGGTGATCCAAAGCTATTTTCAGTTTGTGCTACACCATTTGTTCATTTGTTTCTGAGGACAATTACTGTCAGGAGCCAGGCCTCTGAATTCTGCCACAGTTGCATTTATAAAGCATTTACACTCCTGTAGTCACCTCTTGGCAACCAACAAGGCCTTGCAACTGTGCTGTCCACATTGTATGACGTCACCCCACCAGCCTCACCCAGCACACTCCAATACAGACAGCAGCTACGAAGTGAGGTGCCTGTAAAAACACAGATGTTACTTCTGGGTTCAGAGGGTTACCCTTTGCATCCCCACCTTCCTCAGCACTCTTTTACTTGCCATACAGTTTGATAAGCATTAGCCAAAGTTGGGGCAAAAGAAAATGGTCTAAAAGACTCTTAATCTTGTCTCTGCCCCAGAGCCAACATCCAGCCCTCACAAGACTAGAAGGACCAAGGAGCAATTCCCAGTGCTCAAATTTGCATTTGCATAAGTGCCTAGGTACCTAAGATGTCCACACCATCTTCCCCAGAGACTTCCCCACGTGCAAGACTAAGTCAGCAACTAACCTCTGACACACAACCAGTGGAACAGTAAATTTCACTATCCACGGTGCAAATAGCATGAGCCTAATTAATCACTTCTATTTGTGGAATGCTCAGTTGACTTTATCAGTGTGGAAAACAGTGCTGCATAGAATACTGCAGCTCAGATAAGGGTTAAAAGTGTTCACAAAATAATTACTATTGTAGCCATGTCAACTTGCTTGTTGTTTAGGGACAGCATGAGGCAAATACAAAGAGATGCTACTTGCTGCAACCACCAGCAAGACATATGAGTAGACAGCCTGGAGCAGAAGACACAGTAAAAGAGCAGTGAGACTGGACGAAAAGAAAACAAACACAGCCTGAGCCCTCAGGCTGCAGGAGACTATGCAGGTTAAACCAGACAATTTTCACTTTGTGCTCGATTTTATCCCTATTTAGGGTACACACACACTTATTTCATAACAACATGTCCTTGTGATTATTATGTTACGAGCCTTTTTTGCCATCACATCTTACAGAACTGAAAATACTGGGCGTAACCACAGCATTGCTATAAAAATGACCAAAACAATGATAATGTATGGGAAGATGGAAGGAAAAGGACATGCTTTAGGACAGTCGTTCTCAACTGGTAGCTCGGAGCCCAAAAGTGAGTTGTTGTTTTTTATTTTGTGAGGGTCATGGTAAAGACAAATAAATGAATAATATGTTTATATTCTGTTGGCCTTAGCTGCTGCATCTGTTGCCATGGTAATACATACAGTACGTTTGACTGACATTTGACATTGTGGTTTGTACTTGAACTTTCATTCATGGGGTAAATTATGTTGCTTAGTTTTGTTTTTACGTTTGTTCGGTTTCTCTACTAATTTGTTCATATCTGTTCATTTTTTGGAAATTTTGTTTACTGTTGTTTGTATCAATATCTATTTTTTTCACAGTAGTGTGTGGAAGATCCATATGCAGCCACAACAGCTGGGCACCCCCTGCTAACGCTGGTCAACAGTGTGGTAATGTTCAAGGTCAACCTTGTGTTAGTCACTCTAGCACACACAGCACACTTAAGTTGCTCCAAGTGTTCATTTGGGTTGAGATCTGGACTCATGGCAGGCCATCCCATCCTCTCCACTCCCAAATTCTGGAGGCTCTGTGATCCTCTGTGTATCCTGACTGTGTCAGAGAATGTTCTCATCCTGAAGAATGGAGGATATGATGATCCCATATCTCCAAGATTCTGGAGATATGCGATCACCACCGGCTCCAGAATCTCATTCCGATATCTCACTGCATTGAGATTTCCTTCTAGTATCTTCAAAGTAGCCACCCTTTACTTTTTTGATAGTGCCTCAAACCCTTGGTGTCTCTCAATGAGCTTCACGAGGTCATCACCTGAAAACCATTTCACGTGACGACCTCATGAAGCTCATCAGGAGAATGCCAAGAGTGTGCAAATCAGTAATCAGAGCAAAGGGTGACTACTTTGAAGAAACTAGAATATAAGACATGTTTTCAGTTATTTCACACATTTTTTTAAGTACGTACATAATGCAATATGTGTTCATTTATAGTTTTGATGCCTTCAGTGAGAATCTGCAATGTAAATAGTCATGAAAATAAAGGAAGCGCATTGAATGAGACAGTGTGTCTAAACTTTTGGCCTGTACTGTATGTGCCAGTCAGACCTGTGAGTGACACACACCTGGCAGCACTTAAAGCTCAATACAAGAGTGAGGGGGGGGGGGGTGCTAATCATTTGTTTAGCTGTGTTGCTCATTCTACAAATGCACAATCTTTACAAGTTGTACCCCATTGTAAAGGTGACTAAGCACGTTTTCCAACTATATAAACTACAGTACTAATTGATTATTGCCCACGCCAAAAGAGTGGATGCGTGGGTCGGGCGGTCACCTGCATTTGTCTGTTTGTCTGTCTGTGCTATGATTTGAGAGAAAATGGAGCTAGGGTCACCAAAGTCATTACATGGGTTGGCCATGGGTTCCCCACCCCTGGCTATGTTATTAAGGTGAAAAGGTCACTAGGTCAAGAAAAGTTAATATACATTTTTGTCTATAGTGACTATTATTTGTGCTAGGAGCAAGAAATTGCAACACAAGATAGAATAGGGTCTTGGGCACCCCCTGAAGGTCAAATGACCTTAACCTTGCATTTGGCCTCAAAGATCAGTAGGGGTCATAAATAGGTCGCTAATTCACCAAACTTGAAATTTACTTTATGGCTTATAATGAGAGAACGGGCATTGGAGTTTGTATAGGAACTGCATTTATTCTTATTTTTATCTTTAAATTCCAAAAATATAGTTTATGCCATGGCCAATGGGTACTTGTCACTAGCAACTGAAAGTGAAATTGAAATGATGGAAGTCACGTTTGTATTTTGAAAAGATAGGGATCCACTATGAACATTTTCACTACTGAAAGGCAGAGCCTGCTGATGTTATTTTGTGACATTAATCTGTCATGTCATACATGTAATTATATTCATATCCAAGCAAAACAGCAAATTTAGTTGAATTTAATTTATTATTCTTTAACTTCCTTTTATTGGAGAACATAAATAAAAGACACAAACTCAAGTGTATTAGTGGAATAAATTTAAGAACATCTTTCAACTATCCACAATATGACACAATTTCATAAATAGGTATAATTTTGGTAAAGAAAGTAAGCAGGCACTGCACGTCTGTAATCATAAACTGAATTCATTGACCATTGACCATAATTTTACTTGGCTTCTTTTCTCTTTTTTTTTTGTTCTATTAAACCATATGTTCTCCTGTTGAAGGTAAATAAACACTTCAATCATAGTTACTGACCTTAACAGGTGACACTGTTACTTATTGCTGATATTTTCTTTACAATGTTTACACAAGTCAGCTCTATAAATTAACATTTATAATGTCTTGAGGGCTGCAGAAGGCGTGGATCTGCACCTCTGATGAGTGCATTCTAGTTAAAGGGGACAAATAATTGACCAAAATAACCCTTTTTGAGGAGTTTATATGTTCACTGAACAAATAAACATGAACATGTGCTTGGTTTGAATTGTACAAATAGTATGGCCAATAGTAAATGTGGGTCACAAGTCTACTGCTGTAGGATATGTATTCTACATCAACAGCTTCCACAAACATAAAGAACTAACTCAAAGCGAGGAGAAGAGAGACAAACAAATGTTTCAGTTTTCTAATTTTCCTTCCCATTTAGCACAGAGTGGTATCAGCATCATGGTATCCAGCCCCTTGGAGATTTCAGGGCCCTCAGTCTTGACCATCTGTCCCCCTTGAATTAAAAAAAAACAAAACAAATTCTGCAAATCATGTGACTGTGGGTGATTTGGACAATCTAAAAAGAGCTGCATATTGGCGGACTGATCTTCTCAGGCTAATTTTCAAGTGCCATGAGTCCGATCAAGCTTTGAATCCGGTTCTTCTTTATCAGTGATTTAGAGAAGGATGTTTGATCATCTGAGCAAAGGAAGCTGTTGGATCTTCAAATAAAAGTGACTTGATGATATCTGCAATTGGCCAGGTGTTCTCCCATTTGAAAAGGTAACAGCAAGGTAAGTATCGTTTAATACTGTTCCTGAAGAGCACCAGTGAGTAACACTGCCTCAGCTACAGGATTATTATTTTCTCTTAATGAAACAACCACCTTCAGCTATTATAATGTATGTCTACACATCACAATTATTATCAACAGAATGTAGACATATACAGCCATGAAAAGAGGTCATATATCTACAGTATAAAAATCTGACTTTAAAGACAGGTCTTTCAGAAACAAACAGCACAGCCAGCAGGTTCAGTTGTGGCCCAAATGAACTCAACGCTTATCTGTCACCCTCATGGAATTAAAGCTCTGGGGGCTCATTTATAAAACTAGCGTACACATAAAATGGGTTCTGAAACAGGCACACGCCACTTTCTATGCAAACGTTGTGATTTATAAAAACAAACTTGACATGAAAATGTGCACACACATGGTTTTAAAAATCTGAATATTTTTTGCCGTGCGCTGTTTTTGGCTTTGTGCCACACACTACGTTTTACTGTGGAACCCACACAAGGTTTTATAAATGAACCCCCTGCTCATTTGTCCTTGACATTTTCCTCTTTTTTAGTGGATCCAAGTCACCATTGCCAAATTAAAATACTTCTGTCATCTATCCAGTATTTGGCCTCGATGCTGTTTTGTCTTGTTCATTTCAGAATGATGCTTTTAAGCTGAACTATTTGAACTCAGATGTAAGGAATACTGTTGTTTGCACTGCAACAAAGCCTTGCAGTAAAGAAATGAGTCTTAATCAGTTTTCAAAAAAGAGAAATACCCTGTGCCTGCTTTGCACCAGAGGCATTAGCTAATTTTAAGAAAATACATCTTTGTCTTAAAGGTGCAATGTGTAGGATGGAGAGGGTTCTAATGACAGAAAAACAATATAATGTCCATAGATACATGTTCCTTAATCACCTGAAAATAAGAATCATGTTTTTGTTACATTGGCGTAAGGGAGGTGATCTCTTTTCATTACATTAACAATCTACCAAAGTAACAGTCCCAACACTGACTCTTGTGAGGGGGGGGGGGGGGTCTTCACATTTCTGCAGCCAACGTAGGTTTTCCTAAACCCGCCAGAGATGGATAGGGTGAGGTTAGGGCGACTGGGCTTTTGCAATATGCAACTTCACCACTAGATGTCACTAATTTCAACACTGCACTTTTAAGACATACTTAAAATGAACTTAAATTGAGAAGTTATGTAAGTAGTTTCACTTTAACATATGGAAAACAATCATATATCTCCATCGGAATGTTACATACTTACTACATAAAGTAACTGTAATTACTGACTCCATCATTTTTGCCAATTACTGTACATTACTGCCAAAATTATTATCCCCTTATGGATTTTTTTTAAAGATTTCTTTCACAGTTGCTGTTGTGAGTGGCAGGTTTTCAATAGCATTTCAAAGCATGATTGTTTCATTTAATAACAAAAACTGAGAACTAACCTTTTTATTCAGACATAGCACAAATCACCACTGTTACACTGAGTAAAGGCATAAGCCTGTGAACTGAAGTTAAAACTGAATATTTGTCCAATATTCACTTCAGAAATGATTTTTATTTTACCGTTATTGTTATATATGCACATTTGAAGCATCACTTGGGACAGCATCAAGGCAAAAACAAAAGAAATTAGTTTAGGTGTGAGAAGAAGGATTGGTGATGGACACAAAACAGGAGAACAAGGGGGGGGGGGCTGCTAATAATTTTGGCCCCAACAGTACATTAGCTTACTTTATTTAAGTCCTACTGCTTTGGTTTTATAGTGTGGTTAAGTCAGCCCAGTGTTACCTGGAATATCTCATGAAAGGCTACTGTGTGTAGGATTTAGTGGCATCTAGTGGCGAAGTTGCAGATTGCAAAAACCTCAATATGCCCCTAACCTCAGTCGATCCAACCAAGTGGCTGCAGAAGAGTCTACAGGCAATAAGGTGCAGGTCCATGATTGGTTTAACTGTTCATTATAATCTACTGTTGAAACATGGTGGACATGGAGGGAGATATAGGGTCATGTTCTTAGGGGATTATACACATCAAAATGGAATTATGAATATTATACTTTATTCCAAATATATGAAATAAATATATGAATATGTGATTTTACTCATTTTTACCTTTGTTGGATTTTTCAGTGTCAGGAAGGGCATCCGACGTAAAAACCTATGCCAGATCAAACATGCGAATCATTGGTATTTCGCTGTGGCGACCCCTGAGGGCAGCAGCCGAAAGGAGAACAACAACAACAAGACAATTTGGTCATATTTAGCAAGTTTTTGGCCTGAATTTTTCCGTGTGCATTTTCAGAATTATTATAAGAATACTGTACACAAATGACAAAAAGCCCTTTGTTACTAGAGTGAAATGGTTATAATGCTTTTAAAAGATATCACACACATATTTTACCATTTTCTCCCTCAATAAATATAAGATGGAGGTTTCAGTGGTAATAGTGTGAAATTTTACTGGGCAGTTTTTTTTTCTGGTTTTTGATGTGACTAGAAAAGAGCTCAGGGCAAGACTAAAACATAGGGATACAGGGCTAATCAATTGAATTTGTGTCCCGTACCAATGCACGCACACAATAAAATTCATTAATTGCTGTTAAACCGACAGCAGATGGCAAAGACGTCATTGTAAAGATAAAAAGTGGCATGAAATACTGTATGAAAAAGCTACAACTGTCAGCATTAATGAATTGGTCTGATGAGCACAGAGCCTGGGGCAGTGAGATGCCATGTGCTTGTCCTTCAGACCCCCTGTATGGATGGAATGGAGATGAACCTGCTGTAGTTACAAATAACTAATTCAACAGAAGGTAACACATTCACCTTCCCCACAGGCAGCTGAGGGAGAGGAGGAATCAGGGAGACGGATAAAAGAAGACAATACAAGAAAGACAGAGGGGAGAAAAAAGATAAACAGATAAACAACATTCACAAAGCATGAGTGTGTGGCTGGATTACTGATCTCCAAAGTCACATTTTACACAGAATTAAGCAAAATTTTTAATTAGGGAACACATATTAGCCACATTAACTCTTTCATGCATGAATTATTTAAAAAAAAAACTGGAATTATGACAGTTTTGGCCTTATGGTTTTTCTAAACAATCTTTAAAATAATGTCACTTATTTTAAATGAGGTAGTTGTTGGAAATGGTTAAATGATGTCCATGAGGGCAGTACAATCACAAGTATGCTTTAGTTACAAGTTGATAATGGGTGAGGGATGCAGACACACTCTGTACTTTCAAAAGTAGGCTTAAAACCTTCCTTTTTAATAAAGCATATAAGT
>JAQQAE010013022.1:0-12919 GCA_029823295.1 Pseudamia nigra | reverse complement strand
CCCCGACGTGGCTCCTCCAGGGCACCTATTTCTTATAGATGAGGCCCATATGTGGCTCCGTATGCCAGCCTGCAGGGTCAGCGGCACTACAGCCAGGCGGCCTATGAACCACAACGGTGGGTTTCAACCAGTGGGTGGGTCGCAAAGTTGGTTGGTTGCAACGAAAAAAGTGTACTTAACTGAATAATTTCCATTTTGTTCGATATGTTCATTCTCTCCATTATTTTTGTTCACTTTTTGAACATTTTTGTGCAATTTGTGAATAATTTTTTTCTTTCATTTTTTGGATTATTTTGTTCTTTTTTTCCCCCTAAATTATTTTATACATTTTTGTACAGAGTGCGGATTATTTTGTTTATTTTTATTAGTATTTAGTTCATGTTTTGGTTTCTTTGTTCATTTTTGTTGATATTCTTGATTGTTTTCTTTATTTTTTCAGAATTCTCATTCATTTTGAGGAATATTTTGCTAGTTTTTGTAAATTTTTTGCCCATTTCAATGATTTTTTTTGTTATTGTGTTGATTATTTTGTTCATTTTCCTGACTGTATTATTCACCTTTTTGATAATTTTAGATTTTTTAAATTATCATTATTCTGTTGATTGTCTTGTCTTAGTAGAACTTAATTTTTCTCTATTTTGGTCAGTATTTTGTTCCTTTTTTTAAGGTTTCTTTTTCAGCTTTGTGTTTAATGTGATGTTAATTATTTTTTTCATATTTCTTTTCTTTTTTAAGTTCTTTTCTCATATTTGTCCAATTTGTCCGATTTTATTTTGTTGAAATTATTTATTATTGAAATTATTTTGTTGATTATTTTGTTCACTTTCCTGATTGCGTTATTCACATTTTTGACAGTTTTTGTTAATTTTCTTGAATACTTGTTATATTTTATTGATGTTTAAATTATTCGGCTGATTGTCCTGATTGCTTTGTTAATTTTCATTGATTTTGTTTAGTGTTTTATTAATTTTTGTCCTGCTTATTATTTTGTTAATAGTTTCAATTGCTGTATTCGATTTGTAAATTTTATTTCTCATTCGTTTTTGCTCATGTTTTCACTTTTTGAATTTGATTTTTTTTTTTTATTATTTTAGCTCATGTTCTTGATTGTTTAATTTATGTAATGATTTTTGTTTTTGTTTATTTCTTGATTATTTCGCTCACATTTTGAGAATTTTTGTTCATTTTGTGGATTATTTTGTTCATTTTTTGAATACTTTTTTCATTTTTTAAAATTATCTTGCATGTTTTGTTAATATTGTGGATTTTAAATGATTTTTGATGATTTTAAATAATACATAAGTAGTTCTTTTTCATTTTCAACATTTTGTTTATTTCTTTATTGTTTTTTGTTCACTTTCAAGGTTGTTTTATTCTGTTCATTTTGTGAATTATTTTGTTTCCTTTCTTGAACATTTTGGTAATTTTGTTAATTCTGTGAGGGTTGATAAATATGTAGTTTTTTGAATTATTTAGTTTCTTGTGTTTTTGTTTTGTTTTGTTATTTTCTTTCATTTTGTTTAGTATTTTGTTTATTTCTGTCAGTTTCTCCTATTTTGGGTGCTGAAATTAAATGCATTTATGAAAAAATGTGTATACTTTGTCCAAAATACTCTCTATACTACTATAAACAATAAACATTCACTAGCTTCACACTGGCTGGTTAGAATTTAGTAAATGTGAATTACATATTGATGACCATTGTAAACTGTAGTTCACGAGTCACCAGAAGAGAACCACTGGCCAAGGACTCGCCGCTGCCACCATGTACGAGGCAGGGACAGACAGATGGAAGCCAATCCGTTTCCATGGTGATGTGAGGTAGACAAGAGCACAGATAGATGGATAGATACACTCACCAAACACACACCGTGAGCAAGAGAGGATCCTGTTGTGTCAGTGACAGTGGGAATGAAAGAAGATGAGAAGAGGAAGGTGATAGAGAAGTGTCGACGAGATGATGAGCTTCTGAAGTTTAGTTTAAGGCAGTTTAGGAAGACGGAGAGGTAAGATCACAGATAATGATAAATGCTGCCTATTGCCTGAAGTGAGGGGAAGCTGAGAAAACCTATAGGTGTTAAAGAAACACAAAGAGCAAAAAAAAAGATGAGAATAAGAGAGAGTGGGGCTGTCAGTGTGACAGGCAAGGAGATGAAGTGTTGTAGCTTGAAGTGACAGAGAAAATGGAAATAAACGACCAGAGAGACACTCAAAGTGGTGCACGGGAGGCTGAAAAAAAGTACTGGAATAAGGTTGTGGAAAAGGTTTCAAGTAATTAGCCTCATGGGTCAAACATAATTTTTCAGGCAAAACAAAGGAACCACAGAGGAGAGAAAATGTGATTAGAATATAATTCAACCAGAGATTAAATATGTGAATGTTTTTGGGAAGACAAAATTAAAGTAAAATGATCCTTTTCTTTTGTCTTATTCCTGAAAAAAAAATAGATTACTCAGTGTTGTACATTTTGTACTCTAAGTAAAGTAAATGATCTGTAAAAATAACACAAAGCTGTGAAATGGCAAATCCCATGCCCAGTTTTGAAACTGACTGTGACCTTGACCTTTTTCATTGAAGGTCACACCATATTTGGACTTAGTGTAGTCAATAAACCAGGGGTATATGAAATTTTTAACCTCACAACATACTGTAGCTAGAAATGCGTGTAGGTGAAAGTGCAACCATTTTACACCCAACAACCCTCAAGGTCAAAGTCAAGGTCAAGATCACTTCATGTGCAAAAGGTGGAGTCTAATCTATCACATTTTAAAATTTGGTGAATCCAGAGTGAATCGGTACCAAAACTACTAGCTGTAGTAATTTTGTACAATACGTCAAAATAGGTTTTTGCAATTATTAATGCTGTGATGTAATTAATATGCAAATTAGGTGGTGGTTGGCATTGTAACCCTTCCCCTGAATACCCATGTGCCAAGTTTGGTTAGTTTGGATCCAAGGAGACAGAGTTGAATGTTTGTACGGACACACATGTATGAGATAACTAAATGAGTTCTCTGCACGCACCCCCCCCCCCCCCACACACACACTATATAATTCAAGCAGGGGCTAACAAGTCAAAGAAATGTGGGCTTCAGGTAGCACACACATACTGTACCCACTAACGCATACTCGGGGATAAGTTGCAGCCAAAGAATTTATAGACATTTTAATCTTCCTTTAAAATAAATTAGACCTGGACTGCACTTATCATCCACTGGTAGGATGAAATCTACTGTAGCTGGAAGTGGGAAAGCTTAAAGGATAGTTCTGCACATTTTATGTTCAACTTAAAGGAGACATATTGTGATAAATAGGATTTCATGTCATTTCTTACTATGAAAGGGAATTGAGAACTGGTTCTTGTTGAGAACTGGCTCCCTGTGGATCAATTCCTTGGGATCATTATAGTGCTTCCCTTAAAGATTCCGTTATCAATCCCGTCATGCGTGCGATACATGCACACAGCGCTGGTTTGTTTGCAAGGTATCCAACATGTCACCAGGTAGAAGCGTTCGTAAGAGTGGCTATATTTTACACGTAAAGACGATACCAGGGCCTCCTGCAATACTTGCAAAGCTGTTATTTCATGAAAGAGAGCAAATAACTATACACCCAGCATGTAATTTCAGCACACAATGCCATGTATTTGACAGCCTGCAAGGCAGTAGCAACATGGCTAACATTAGTGCGGCATCCTTTGCGAAAAGTAATGTCACTACCCGCCAAGATTCTGTCTACTGCGTTACTTAGCACTATTTGATTGGTTGTGTGAACTTGCTTTCACTATACAAATAATCACTCTTCCATATATTAAATGCAGATGACGACTGCCAGTCAGACCAGCAGCAAGCAGGAAGAATAGAATGACTGAGAAGAGAATAAATGAAAGTCACCAAACAGTCACTAGGTTTGTGGTAAAAGACTGCACCGTTATTCCACGGTAGAGGCCCCTGATTTTCAGTAAGATTCCTCTTATGAAATGTTAAAGTTCTATGTTGTAGTTCTAATGAATATGATTAGTTGTGATTTATTCTTTCTGTAGGGACATGATGAAGATTCTCAACCCATAATACAAACCCTGAACAGAAACAGTTTAGCTTTGGATTTGTAGATATTTATGATGTCATAAATATACAAGCACTATTTTCAGAGTCAGTCCTCCAGTACCACCTGACCCACCAAAACTATAATGACAAACAGGGATGATGGGCCAGAGAGTGTACATGATGGAATCCGTGGCACAGGCAGGAAGAAAGTGTGGTCAACATAGCGCATTTAACACTACACACACTGCAACAAGCTATTTGACACATAGCTAAAAAGAAAGGATATATAGACATAGTAGAATGAAGGATCTGTGTGGCGTTCTAAGCTTAAAAGTAACATCCACACCAGTAAGTTGTTAAAGGAGGCACAATATGTTTCCTTTAAAGACTTTGCAGTGTACTTAATGTAGAGTGAATTCGAGCTGCAAATAACAGTTATTTTCATTGTTGCTTCTGTCATTTACTTTGTCGAATGTTGTATTTAAGAACATGTAAAAACTAAATGTGGAATTTTTTTACGAAAACGTACTTATATTGGGGAACACATATTATACATTAATTAGCTGTTTATTATCATATGTATTTGTGTACATATGTACTGGCTCTTTATTACTGTTGTGAGTTGGGGAACATGATTGGGGTAATAAGTGTGAAGTTATTAATGTAATAAGAAAAAATTAGTAAAAATGAACAAAATAGTTAAGAAAATAAATAAAATAATTCTGAAAATTAGTTAAAAAAGGGATATTGGGTAAAAATATGGGATAAATGAGGAAAGTGATTGAGAAATTGAAAAAAAAAATCAAGAAGGAAATGAATGAAATATCATGCACTAAAATGAAAATTTATACTAAACATGCTAAATGAATCCACATATTCTGCACTTATATATGACAATAATGTATATAAGAATGCAGATTTACCTTATTTTAACTTATTTTGTTCATTGATGTACTGTTGTGAACAACAATGAACAAAATTGACACTCCCAGTGAGTGTCACTGGTGTATGAATGTGTGTGTGACTGGGTGAATGGAAAGCAGTGTAAAGCGCTTTGAGTGCCGTAGGGTAGAAAGGCGCTATATACAGTAAGTGCAAGACCATTTACCAAAATAAGCACTAAATCAAAATGAACACAAAATAATCAAGGAAATGAACCCAACAAAGCTGCTATTACTTACAGCAGGATTTTTAGTGTCAAAAAAGTTGCATATCATTAAAGTAAATATAGTAAAATATATTTTTACAACTAAAACAACTGAGACAGGTTATTTATTGATAACTGATTAGTTTATTGTTGCAGCTCCAGAGTGAATCACTTCAGCTTGAAGTGCATTTTGAACAAAGAGTTTAAGAACTTATTCTGCTTTTACAGGATTCAACTTAATAACCTCAAAAATGATTAATTACATGTGACATTCATTCTACTAACCCCATGTCCAGAAAAATCAAGACATTCACCAAAATGCAATAAAAACTAAAACCACTTGAACCTTTTTTTAACTGATGAAAAATTCTTCATCTTTTCATAAGCAGCAGTTTAAATTCAACTGGTTTGGAACTTCCCTCCAAATATTTAAATTATTTTTTAATGTGAACTTCTTTTGAGAATATAATAGCACGTGCATGAGTTATGCACTGCATTTTTAAAAAGAAAGGTTTCACTAATTCATTAGGCCTCCTTCCTGATAAAGGAGAGCTGAGGGAATTGCTTTGCTGTAACAAGCTGACTTCAGGTTCCATAATATTTAAAACCACATTATCATGGAACTTATTGCACATCATTTGAAAAATTTCACAGTAATGCCTAAAGCTACAATGCAAACGACAGAACGGTGTAGAAAAAGTCATGCACCGAACAGAGTCACAGCAGCTCAGCATTAATCTACGTCCTTAGAAAGACACAACAATGCGCATTTAGAGCTTAATATCTGTAATACGAGAGGGAATTGACAGAAGATTGTTTTTTTTTTTTTAACCATCATACAGTTTAGTGTTGAGGCAGTGCTTTTTTGAGTTTTTTGGGGACTGCAGACAGTTGTGTGAAGGTGAGATGAACACAAAAGCTGTTTAAAATTCCAAACAGGTAGAGACGAGTCTTCAGGTAGGAGGGAAGAAGAACAGCTACCAGAACACACACACACACACACACACACACACACACCCCACACACACACACACAGACAAAGACAAGATGGAACCTATGGACACAAAATGCTGCCACATTTGAATGTGCTATACATAGATGACCAGGAAACCAAGTGATGAGATACTATGGATGTTTTACTGCCACTGGGGCACATGAATCTACTGTAATATGTTAAACCTGAAAACAGATAGAGAATGTTAAGAGCCTTTTCATGTGTGGCACATTTCAGGGGAATCTGTTGTACAGTGGTGGAGACATTTCAGAAAAAACTCAAATGCCAAGTCCGTGCTACATGAAAGGGCAGGGGTTCTCCAAAATCATGAGCAAGGACCATGAAAGCCTGGAATATTCAGCTGTAAAACATGAAATTGATGCTCAGACAAGTCAATCTGGACCAACGTTTTGAACAGACTGATGACATTACCATCCACAGAGCCTTGTTGTTGACTGAAATGATATGAGCGATCTGCTCAAGTACAGAAAATTTAAGGTGAATTTATCGTGTGATGCATTTTTGAGAATCCTATGTGGTCCAGGTCATATAGCTATTACCACCAGCCTCCATCTCTGTTTATGAATCTTACCACAGCATCATCCAATGCAAAATCAATACAACATGATTGACCCAATAAAGAAAAAAAGTGGGCAGTTAAGAATCCCAGGCTTGATTGCCTCAAGGGACGATAGAGTTGCTACTATTGAAAATCCAAACCAACAAAGGTGAAGATGGTGCTGGAACTGGAATTGTATCTCTGCTGTTGCTGTGGAAAGGCACAAAATGAGTGTAATGGACAGAGTTAGGTTGCAAAGGAACAGATGAGACTGCATAAACCCACGTGACACTGCTAATGCTGTCAGCTGTCCCAGTTGGCGACTGGGCTGTGTGTGCATGCACGTACATGCAGGTGTGTGAAGAGCCGGCTTGCCATGCACAGCTTGTTAGTGCACAGCTGCATCATATGTGAACGCAGAAGTCACACTACATAGTCTTAGACTCATATTCCCTCTGTTTTGTTTTCTGTGCTGCTAAACTATAATGACAAGGTGTTAAAATTAGGCCTGGTTAGTCACTGGTTCCATAAACTGCAAAATACCAAACAGAGTTAGGCTTCCAGGTGGAAAAGATGTATGAAAAGGCAATATTTATCTTTCTCTAAAAGCATTTACACCATTATAACAAAACTATGCAATTATATAATCTTCCTAGATTTGTGAGGACACGATTGCAGGTTCAGTTGAATGAAACAAATTATAGGCCAAAAAAATCTGTTTTTTATTCTGTAAATGCAACAAATTGAGTTTAAACTTGACAACAGCTTTGAACACAGCCTTTGGATCACATGCTCCAGTAGGACATTCTTGTTTGCTTGCTATGTGGCAAGCATTTTTTTCCTCCACTTACTGTCTAGTCTGCTTTTCCGTATGCCTGGAGGCAAACGAGTAATCCAATGGATCACAGGGTGGCGATAGCCTGATGTTGCTTTGAGAGAGGAGCCCAACGCATTATTTCCAGGTCAATCCACTGCATACAATATCGATCTATGTTTGAATTTGCTTACAAAGCATACAAAGAGTTAAATCTGTGGCCGTGAAACTGGATGCCAAATAAAGGTGTCAAATTGAATATAATGACACTTTTGTTTTATGGTCTTCAAAGATCTATTACACTTATGAGATTGTTCCACAAAACCTTGTTCATGCAAAAAGGTCAATGTACCAATTGACTTGAACTCCATCTTTAATCATCTGTCATTAGATTTTTTTCCTAATTTTTCTTTCTTCTTTTTTTAATCGTGAAGTGCAATAACCAGTGCTTGTGGCGCACTTAGTCAAACCATTAATTCATGTCTCCAGTCCAATGAGCGGGTGAACAAAATAAGAAGCATATTATGTGTTTACAAGCACAAGACACATTATTCAAAACTAAAAACCTATGTGTGTTGTTTGTTAAAATGCCAGTGAAAAACCATAGTTAATTTTCAGTCACGTTGAGTTACACCTGTAACTAAACAAGTCACTTAGATAACTTAAACATATCTCTTGAATAGGGTTCAGGTTCATATGCAGGTGTTCAAGCACTGTAAGAGGATGACTGCTGAGCATAGATACATTTAATCTACATAATCAGAATGCTATAAAGCTTACATAATTATGTTGTAAAAGTGTAATAGTGTTTGGTGTGTGAGGCTATTACACAAAAAGTACCATTTTTAGATTATACAGTTTACAGAAGGAAGTACCTGATACATAACTTGTTTAACCTGCACATTAACACATTTAACCTGCTTTTGCAGCAGGTTAAATGTGTTTTGCATTTTATGTATATGTTTGGTGTTCGGGGTGTAATGGTACATGGACTCATATTCACATTTTTTGGCACAGACCATTTAGTATGTTACAGGGGCAGACCCAGTTTCCACATAGAACATATTAAGTGAGGGACATGATGCCCCATAGCCACTCGTGTCTACTCCGTAAACAAATACCCTGGCACCATGGCCATTTGGCCCAAGCCACCCTGAAGCGAGATTGTCCTCCTCCCAACTCCCCCCCGGTCTGCAGTCACACTGACAGCTCTACATCTGTACATCTGTCCATGATCATGTCACAGTATCACATATATAACTTCACTGATTTTATGCCTTGTGTTTGAGTCATTTTTGATCAAATACACACTTCTACTGGATTTAAGGCAGTGATCTTCCATTTAATTGTGCAGTGTGGATGCGGATGCAGCAGAAAAAGAGGTTAGGTATAAGATACACATCAGTTCGCAAGCAACCGTGCGGCACCATGGTCCACCTCTTCCAACCGCATCAGGGCCAATAGTGTGGCACAGTTGCATTCACATTACTAAAATGCTCTGTGTTTTAGGTGTGAAATGCGTTTAGGCAGAGCGCAGATTGGCAGTGTGCTGCAAGCACTCACTCCTGTCTGGGAACACTTTCACTTCCCGGTGAAATGAACAAAGACAAGTGGATAAGACGAAAGCAGTGCATCAAACTTGTTAACTCATTTGAAATGGCACCACATGACCATGAATATCAGTAGAGCATGAAAAAAACTAACATGGTGCAAACAAAAGGGGCTTCCAGCGGCATTTAAACAGCCTCTCCCAGGGTCTGCAGCACGAGCCAAAGCATTAACAAGTTATGTATCATTCATTTCCTAAAAAGAAGATGAACTGTTGATGTTGCACTGTTCTAAAAAAAGTTTTAAACGGTTCTATATTATTACCCGTTTTATTTTATTGTACACATTTTTAGTTTGTTTATTTGAGAAACCTTTATTTGTTGGAAAATTTACTGACAGCAATTTGCAATTTTTAAAATTTAAATATCACTAAAGCTGTTCCTAGTTACACAAAAGATAAGCAGTTTTATGCTTTGTACTTGTTCCCTTACTGTACCAAAAATGAACTTAACTGTGACCTTAAAACCAAGGTACGTCCCAAACTGTAATTTTTGGCGTCTAGTTAGCCTCCAGGGTGTAGAGGTGTGATTGTTTAAATGCCCCATACTGTGAAAATCAATCCATATTGGGTTTTGAAGTTAATGTAAAGTCAGTGGTATAAAATAAAAGCTGTGAAAATACACTACCAGATAAAAGTTTGGACAAACCTTCTGCTTCAGAGGTTTTTCTTTTTTTTTCCAAAAAATTGGATTTGGCCATAAAGGTAAATAATAACAGAATGCAATGATTTGCAAATCTCATACACCAATATTTTATTCTCAGTAGAACATAAACAACATATCAGATGTTGAAACAGACATTTCACAATTTCATGGAAAAAATAAGCTCATTTTGAATTAGACGGCAGCAACACATCTCAATAAGTTGGAAAAGGGTGATGTTTACCATTGTGTAGCATCCCCTCTTGTAACAACTTCCTCTAAATGTTTGGGACGTTTACAGAAAGAGAGGAATGTTGAGAAGAGAGGAATGTTGTCCCATTCTTGTCTGATGCAGGATTGTAGCTGCTCAACAGTCCTGGGGCCTCATTTATAAAAACCTTGCCTGGGATCCACACTAAAACTTAGCATACGGCAAAGACAATGCAGACCAAAAAATATTCAGATTTATAAAATTTTGCATGCACACACCTGCATGCAGTTTCCAATTTATAAATGCTGACTTTGTCAGGATCCGTCCGGTTGGCTCCCTCTATCCATGTATGTGTGTATCTGTCCATCTGTCATTATCTGTTTCAGGTGTGCTGGATGCAGGCAGAGAGTCACACCTGCTGTTCATCTATTCATCAGTGCTTGAGTATTTATTCTTCCTTCCAGCCAGCATTCACCAGTCCAACTGCTAAACCGCGTGGTATTAAACCCGCTTCTGTTCCTGCCCTTTGTTTGTTGATTGTATATTGACTACCTTGTTCTTCTATGCTCTCAGACCTCCGTCTTGTCCAGCCGCCTGCTCCTTTGGTTCCCAGTCTCCTGTGTTCTACGTCCTGCTCTGTTCCTGTTCCTCCGGTCCACGTCTCTGCCATTGACTCCCTTGTCGACGCTGTGTCCCCTCACCACAGCATCCTGTCACCTCTTTACCTGAATCACTTTGCCTGCACGTTTGTATAATAAACTCACTGAACAGTGACTCGGCAGTGTTGTCCGGTTCCTTCATCGTGGCAGACTTGTCTGAAAGCTTGGGGATGTGTCTCTGCCTCATAAACTGTCCTGCCCACAACTACCTTCCACTGTAAAAGGTCAATGCAAAGTACCGCATGAATATTTATAGATACATAAATGAACCAATGGATTCTCTTGATAAATCACGGCAACATGAAGGAAGCACAACTTCAGTGATGCAGAGACTGAAGTCAGGGTAAATAAATTAGAAGAGGTAAGGAATGGGGTGGGGGTCTCATAAACATACATAACCAATAAAAAACAGTTACAGAGTAGAGCCATATTGCCTTGGCAATGTATTCTGTCAAAGGTAAAAATAACAAAAATCCTGCACTTTGCAGACAGTTCACACACACTTCTACTTGTGTCTCACATAGAGATCAACATAGTTCAAACCACTTAATGACTGGTTTCAACGAAACTCCAGTTGCATCTTGTTGTCTACTTAACTACGAGCAGACAGAGGTATCATTTATCTCTTAACAACTGGCCATTTATGAGCTGTTGAGCATGGAAGGTCAAGTGTATAAATATGTGTAACTCTACCTTAAGTTGGAGACTTGGCATGTAGTGTTAATATAATATGAAATGACAATACTCTAAGCAACATTTAAATGTATATTTATATTCTCTTTCTAGATGTAACTTGCCATCAGCTCCCCACTTTGCCACAAGTGTCACTGTTTAATTGCTGCACCTAAATGTGTGTAGGACTTACAAATGGGTGTCTAGCACTAATCAGTTTTTCACATCAAGTTTGTTTTGCCAAGTTATAGATCCCATAGTTTGTGTAAGAATCGGCATGCACAGTTTTCAGCCTTGTTTTGTGTGCACGCAAGCTTTACAAATGAGGCCAGTGAGTCTTTGTTGGCAGATTTTTTGTTTTATGAGGTGGCAAATGTTGCTGGCAGGACAGTTCAGCACCTGGACTCTTCTCTTGTGAAACCATACTGTTGTGATGACTGCAGGATGTGGTTTAAAATTGTCTTGATGAAATATGCAAGGCCTTCCCTAAAAGAGATGTCCGGATGTGAGTATATACTGCTCTAAAACATCTATGTATGTTTGAGCATTAATGGTGCCTTTCCAGATGTGTAAGCTGCCCACGACATAGGCACTAATGCAACCCCATACCATCAGAGATGCACGCTTTTGAACTATCTGCTGATGACAAGCTGGATGGTCCCCTTCCTCTTTAGTCTGCAGGGCATGGTGTCCATGGTTTCTAAAAGCAATGTCACATTTTGGTTCATCTGACCACAAAACAGTTTCCCATTTTGCTTCTGACTATTTTAAATGAGCTTTGACCCAGAGAAGATGGCATGCAAAGAAGCCACATGTGAACATGAGTCTTCTTTGCATTATACAGGTTTAACTTGTATTTATGAATTGAACAGTGAACTGTGTTCACAGACAGTGATTTCTTGAAATGTTCCTGAGTCCATGCAGTGATTTCCAGTAGAGAATTATTGTATGTATGTTTCTAGTGCAGTGCCATTTGAGGGCCTGAGTTTTTACCTTTGATCTTCCTCCTGATTCTCTGAATCTTTTGATATTATACACTATAGACAGTGGGATCTTCAATGTCTTTTCAATTTTATGTTGAGGAGCATTTTTCTGAAATTGTTCCTCAATTTTTAGGAAAATGCAGATTGGTGAACCTCTGTCCATCTTTACATCTCAGAGGTTCTGCCTCTGTAAAATGCTCCTTTTATACCCAATCGTGTTACTGACTTGTCACCAGTTGACATAATCAGTTGTCAAATGTTCCCCCAGTTGTTTTTGAGATGTGTTGTTGCCATCAAATTCAAAAGGAGCTAATATTCCATCCATCCATTTTCTAACCCTTAATCCTCACAAGGGTCGGGAGGGATGCTGGAGCCGATCCCAGCTGACTTAGGGCGAAGGCAGGGTACACCCTGGATGACACCAGTTCATCACAGGGCTGACAGACAACCATTCACACTCACATTCATGCCTATGGACAGTTTAGAGTCACCGATTAACCCAATCACTCATGCATGTTTTTGGTTGTGGGAGGAAGCCGGAGAACCCGGAGAGAACCCACGCAGACACGGGGAGAACATGCAAAC
>JAQQAE010013021.1:0-12919 GCA_029823295.1 Pseudamia nigra | reverse complement strand
ACTGATTATGCCATAGAACGATGAGAATCATTCTGTGAACACAGCTGACTAACTATACGCTACATCATTAGTGATATGTTCATAACAAAGCATTATTAACCCTTCAACATAAATTGTATATTTTAAAAATCTTTACACTGTTAGAGACATCTCTGGATACCCCTGTTCCACTTCATGGATTTTGAGACAAGCATGTTGCTTTCCACCTTCTTAAACTGTAATATATTCTGGGTTCTTGCCTTCTCTATGACAGTGAGTGGAATATGTTTGAGTTGTGACCAAACAAGATATTTGAGAACGTCTTGGGCTGTCTGAAACACTTTTTGAAAATTTGTGTAGCTCAAACCATTAATTAATTATTTGAAGCAATACTTGGCAGGTGAAACAACAAATAAAATAACAATAAATCTGTATGAAATCTCACCTGTAGTTCAGTATCTGCAGCATCTGTGACCAACAGTAGTAGATACTCTGAATATCCTTACTGAGTCGTTGACAGACATTATTTATTCATTATGTAATATACAACTAAATTGATAATCAAGGCTTTTTGGTGACTCGTTGGGGTCCTCAGGTAAAATTTCTATCTGATATGTTTTGTTGATGGTGGTGAATGCAGATCAGGAGGAACAGAAAAGCTACATGTAGAGTTTCAAAGTGTGTTCTGCTGCTTTAATCTGTTTCCTCTGGTACTGATTATGTTCACCTTGTGTTTCTGTGTCTGCAGCTGCTGGCCTCTACTATTTGGCAGAACTCATAGAAGAATACACAGTAGCCACAAGTCGAATCATAAAGTACATGATACTGGTGAGTGAGCAAAATGGAAACTGTCACTGTGCTGAATTTTGCTGATCCTTCACCGTCCTGTGTGTGCGTTCAGTTCTCCACAGGTGTGCTGGCAGGTCTCTATGTATTTGAAGGCTTTCCAACTCTTATGGTGGGGGTGGGCCTTTTCACCAACCTTGTGTACTTTGGCCTCCTGCAGACGTTCCCCTACATTCTGCTCAGCTCACCAAACTTCATCTTGTCCTGTGGTGAGTGACACGTACACACTTTCCACAGACATTGTCATATCAGTCAGCTTTTGAGATGAGTGATGCTACTCCGTTTAGATAGGGGAAGCTCCTGCTTGTTTCAAGAAAAGTAATAACTCGAAAGTGTATGAACTGATTTACTTGAAACTTGCCATGTTTATTGACCACTCTCAAGTCTTAGCTGGGGCTACTACTTATAACAGGAAAAAAATGACACAAAATGCTGCTATTTTTGGATATCTTAAGACTGGGGGCAATGAACTAGGGGGTTTGGTGAATTGGTCACTCTAAATTGTCCATAGGCATGAATGTGAGTGTGAATGGTTGTCTGTCTCTGTGTCAGCCCTGCGATGAACTGGCGACTCATCCAGGGTGTACCCTGCTTTCGCTCAAGTCAGCTGGGATAGGCTCCAGCACCCCCCCCCAACTCTCACAAGGATTAAGGGGTAGAAAATGGATGGGTGGGGGGAATGAAACAACATCTGGTTAGATAATTCAGACTGTGAGCTCTGGTGTCTTTTGGTGTGTCTAACAGCCTTCAGCTCAGCAGAGGTACCGTATTTTCCGGACTATACGTTGCGCTTTTTTTTTTCATAGTCTGGCTAGGGGGGCGACATATAAACAGGAGCGACAAATATATTAAAATATTTGACATGTTCGTTGTTTGTCACACTGATGGCTGTCACAGGGCACTCAAGGCTTGTGTACCTGCATCTGCTGCACCTGTATCACTGACAAAAATGTAAACATTACCAGTAACAACCATACCTGCCATCATCCCTGGAGGCTTTAGCACCGAATGTGTTGGCACCAACACATTTGCGTGTCACTTACCTGGTGAGGTGGGGGGGCAAGCCCCTAGCGGGATCTCACTTTTGGGATCAAGCACCCGGCCGCCTACGACCCACTCTGGGGACAGTGGCAGGTGGGGAGTTTGACTGGGGTGGTACATATGTCAAACGGTAATGCAGGTGTCGTAAGGCGAGCTCGGGGAGGACAGAAACCTCCCGCGGCGCAGATAGGAAAAAGCTTGCTTGATCTTGATTTTCAGTATGAATACAGACCATGACAGCGGGGCCTCTGCATATTGCGTTATATTACATTAACATGTGTTTCATACGTTATATTATGTTAACATATGAGACACCTATTCAACCTGTTGTTCTCTAGTCTATTATTACCATAACTTGCCTTTCAAGATGAAATGTCTGTTCTTGGTGATGGATTTTATAAAATAAATTTCCCCGAAAAAATGCGACCTGTTCTGCATTGCAACTTATACATGTTTTTTTTCTTCTTAATTATGCATTTTTTGGCTCATGCGTCTAAAACTCAGGAGCGACGCATAACCCGGAAAATACAGCATTTGAGTTTGCCTACTTGCATTTTGACAGGTAATGTCCAAAGTGCTGACAGGATGTGTGTGAGGCTTAAGCAGAACACACCAATGCTCCTAAATAATTGAGAAGGAAAAAAATCACTTATGTCCTTTTCAACACATCAGGGTTATAAGCTTGATGTCTTGAGAGAGAAACTAGTGCTGAATAGATGCTGCATTTAGTTATTTTGCTGAAATGAGGTGGTATGAGTAAAATGATTTGGTAACTTCAGATATCAGTTTCCTGACAGATGATTCAAATCATTGTTTGTGAGATGACACTATTAAATATCATGATGTAGTATGAAGTCTTAACACCACGATGTATATCTTTGGTCATATGGTCCATCTCTAAGTGAACATAGGGCCGGGAGATAATGAATATGCTTGATGTGTAGTGGCTGACTTTTAGCTCACTGTAAAAAATGATATCGCCAATGTAGTTAGAATGTAGTCATGTAGTTTGGTAAAGCCGCTGCTCTCTCTCGCATAAGTGGTGTCACATGATGTGGCTATGGTAGCAGCTGTACTGGAGCCATGGTTTAGAGTAATTTGTAACACTCAAACTTCACGTCTTGCTCCTATGCATACAGCACTATGGGTGCTTCTCTCTCTCTCCCTCCAAGAGGGAGAGGGAGCGCGGAGCAGAATCACAGATTGAACTGTTGAAGTTAGAGATGGAGTGAAAACACAGAGCGGGATGCTGGATTGACCAGTCAAACTGAGACCTGCTGCATAGTTTATATAGTTTTACCATACCACAATATATATCCTAGGTATTTATTGACAAAATATATTGCAGTACAATTTTTATTTTATTTTTATTTTTTTTCTCCCCTTCCTTCCCCATATTATCCATCCCTAAGTGAGCATAATAAATGGCAGCGCATGATATGACAAACACACCACAGGTTAATCCACATTATATTTTTACAGTCTGCTTCAGAGAACAGACCTTTTATTTATTATAAACTCTGTCTCCAGCTGCTGTTACACCTATGACACCTACGTGACAGCCCTGTCCTGGCTTTTATTCACTATGTTGAGTGTGTTCTTGAGTTTGTTCATGTATGTGTGTTCCAGTGTTGGTGGTGGTGAACCATTACATGGCCTTTCAGTACTTTGCACAGGAGTACTATCCATTCTCAGAGGTAAATTCTCCCTACATTTCCAACACTTAGGATTAATGTTAGACAAGTGTGACTAACAGTGTGTTCTTGTGGACTTCAGGTGCTGGCATACTTCACCATCTGCCTCTGGGTGATTCCTTTTGCCTTCTTCGTGTCGCTATCAGCAGGTGAAAACGTGCTTCCATCCACCATGCAGCAAGGAGGTGAGATTTATGCGCACACAGCCCTATAGTGGTGAGATCACTTCAGACTTCAGGAGCCTTTAAAGTAACAACAGAGTTATGTTTGGTGTATGATTCAGGTCACATATCGTGAAAGAAAAAAAAATGACAATCATTACTGACTTATTCTAGGTTATCTGAATAGAGGATAATCTTCTACATATTCATCACCACTGGACAAACTAGTTTTTTCTAGGTTTTATTTTATTTTGTATTAACATTATTATAGAAAATATGTTTCATGTCAAGTGACTACAATGTGTGTTTTTGTCTCATTTTTCTTAAACTCTTTTTCAATGTTTTCAACTAGTTGTGTTTTGAGTAATGTTTTTCTTTTTGCATCTTTTACAGCATTTCTGTCTTTTGTGCATCTGTCTTTTTTTTTTTACCCCCACCTCTAGGCTGAAGAGGTGGTGTTGTCACTCTGGCAGTGGGTGGGTGGTGTCAAACTGTCCTGTTAGCAGTATAACTCTTGCATGGAGTGGCCTAGGGTCAGCAAATGCACACTAAAGATGTGTAATGGTGAATTCTCATCTTGAACATAACAGAATGGTACACATCTTCTAGAAATCCTTTGGAGAAGCAAACTGTTAGACTTTTTCCCAACGACCCAGTATGATGTTATAGTGTGATGGACTTCCTTATATGGTCATTCTCACTGTAGCGGTAGCTAAGAGCTAGACCAGCATTGGCCCCCAGTGGAATGCAAACGGTTACAACAGCAAACTGGGCAGGTGATAGTCAAAGTCTGAAGATGAGAGGAGCAGCATCGGTCAACAGCTTGTCCCTATGTGAGCATAGATGTACAGTCCACTGCCTTTGTTCTTACCAGAGTCACGGTTGTGATCAATCCGGTGGATGATGCGTTGTGCTAGCTGCACAGCTGTGTTGGGGATCCCAAGATGTAGACTTGTTTCATTTGTGATCATCACACAGCAGCAAAGTACAAGGCTGTCTGTTGCCATCTGCAACTTTCTCTGTACATTTTTACAGCTCAACACGTCCAGTAGCACCAGTGCTCTGTTACATCTGTTTTTAACGGTACAGGAGTGCAAAGGTCCCTGTCAAACATTTTCCCTGCTGTGCTACGTTATAGATGTTTAAGCTATACTCTAAATTATCCGTGGGCATGAATGTGAGAGTGAATGGTTGTGTCTTTATATGTCAGCCCTGCGATGAACTGGCGACTCATGCAGTGTGTACCCTGCCTTTGCCCCAAGTCAGCTGGGATAGCCCCCCCCCCACCCCCGAATTGAGGTGTAGAAAATGGATGGATGGAAACCAGTATTGTGGCATAAGAAAAATTCATATTATAACACAAATAAAAACCAGTTTTCGGTATGAAGCAGTATACCACCCAGCACTAGTCACATCGTCATTTACACCTGATGTGTCAACTAATCCCATCGAAACTTGTCATGGTTATTAATCACAATTGGAAATCAATCCTGTCAACTTCTGAGAGAGTTGAAGCGACTAAGAAGACTTTGGGAACTCCCTAGCTGTTCCTCCTGTCTGTCGTTATGTACTCTTGTACATACCTTGAGTATCATGTGTGACTGTTTTTGTATTTCATTTCAGACGACGTGGTGTCAAATTACTTCACCAAGGGGAAGAGGGGGAAAAGGTCCGGGATCCTCCTCGTCTTCTCTTTCCTCAAGGAGGCTGTGTTGCCCAGCCGACAGAAAATGTACTAAGAAGTCTGACTTGGGGTGGGGCCCCCGTGGGCTGGGAGGACTCTGGGAGTTGTTGATGGGAAGCAAGAAGGACTGTGACACTAGTGTTTTGGATGGGACTTGAAGGCAGAGAAAAGCACATGGAGAGGACGGACCAATGAGTAGAGCTTCTTGGTGGACGAGCTGAGGCCATGTTCGTCTGTCCTTTCTGTCTGTCTGTACTGACTGCCAGCAGCTCTGACTCCTCTTGCTGAGGATATGTAGCGCAGTGCTTTTTAATGTCACGTTGGACTTTCTTAGGGGTTAGCATTCAAATACATGCACAGTTTGACATTAACAACAACAAAATCTCCATCTGAGTTTGGTCCATAAATGAGTCCATAAGGGCGGACCAGGGGGGTTTCATCTGTATTCGTTTGTGTCATTTGTCTCCTGTTCTTGTGATAAGGTGGCATTTAAACAGACCACAACATAAGGCAGGTGGGAACTGTCTTCAACAAGTAATGTTTGGTCACCAGACAAGTTCAAGTGGAGCAGAATACTGATGTGGAGCTATGTTTGTACCTGTATGTATGTATGTATATATTTGTGTCTTCAAATTAAAAGGTTGGAAGTTTTTGATAAAAGGCTGAAACAGTTCAAAGGCATTTTGTGTCTGAGTCCTGTGGAGGTGGAACACAGAGGTAGAACGAAGGGTTAAGACCTCACTGAACATGGAAAAACAATCACATACAGAGAAAAGTTTAGATATAAGAAAACCATTCAAATGTTAAGAGTTGGTTACAAAACAGGTGCAAGGAGTGTGACTTGGGTGTCAAAAGAAGTGATATCCTTCTGGTGTGGGGATCTTTCTGATTCCAAAATTAAAGTTTGTTCTGAGGATCATGTTGTATTTTAGAAAAAAAGTGATAGAGAATAAAGATATTGCATGAATATTGGAAACATTTTTGACAATAAACGTTTCTGAGAGTAAAGGCAGGATTTTAGGAAATTATTCAAAACATTTAGAATAAGTTCACTGCAGGATTAAGTTATAATAAGACAAATTAAATATAAGTAAAGTTTTTTTTAACTACCTAGTAATTAATGAATATTTTGTGAATCATATTTTAATAAGTATTTTCATGAAGAAAAGTGCTTTTTTAGGAAAAAGGAAAAGGCTTTGTATGATGAGTTACGGTATCTAAATTCCCAGCTGACTCAAACACAGCAGTTAGTCAATCATTTGTTTAAAATGATCCTATTAACAAAATTGGCTAAACATGAGCGATGATACATTGCCTTGCCAAAAAAAAAATGTCACCACCTGGATTTAGGTAAGAGCCTGCCACTGGATAATTACTGCATGGTGATTGTTTCAGCTCGAAACAAGTTATTGAACCTTAACTGATGCAGTGAGTAGCTTCTCATTTCTGAAACAACCATGTCAAAGACACATCAGAAGGGTCAAATTATTGGCATCATGCAAAGAAAAACATCTAAGGAGATTGATGAAATTAGTAAAACTTAGTTAAGAACTGTCCAACAGATTATTAAACGCTGGAAGGATTGTGTGGAACCATCTTCAAGGAAGAAATGTGGTTGGAAAAAATCCTGAATGATTGTGATTAGGAATCACTTAAAAGTTTGGTGAAATCAAATTGTAAAAAACACCAGTAGAACTCAGGACTATGTTTAATAGTGAAAGTAAGAGCATTTCTACACACAATGTGAATGAACTCAAGGGAATGTGACTAAACAGCTGTGTAACCTTAAGAAAACCACTTATCAGTGAGGATAATTAGAAAAAAAGGCTTCAATTTGCTAGGGAGCATAAAGATTGGACTCGTCATGTGATCTGATGAGTCTAGATTTACCCAGTCTCAGAGTGATGGGGCATCAGAGTAAGAAGAGAGGTGGATGAAGTGATCACCCATCATGGTTAGTGCCTACTGTGCAAGCCTGTGAGGGCAGTGCTATGATCTGGGGTTGCTGCATTTGGTCAGGTCTAGGTTCAACAACGTGTCCAAAGAATGAGGTCAGCTGATGACGTGAATATACTGAATCCCCAGGTTATTCCTGAAGCTTTTTCTTCCCTGATGGCATGGGCGTGTTCCAAGATGACAATGTCAGGATTCATTGGCTCACATTGTGAAAGAGTGGTTCAGGGAGCATGAGCCATGATCACACATGGATTGGCCTCCACAGAGTCCAGACTTTAACTCCATTGAGAATCTATGGGATGTGCTGGAGAAGAGTTTGTGCAGTGGTCCAACTCTCAATCATCAACAAAAGATCTGGTGAAAAATTAATGCAACTCTGGACGGAAATAAATATTCCGACACAGCAGAAGCTTATCGAAATGATGACACAGCACATGTGCCATAATCAAAGCTAAAGGCGATTCAACGAAATATTGGAGTAAGTGACTTTTTTTTGGCCAGGCACTCTATCAACAAAGGAAACAAAATTAGTAAAAAAAAAAGATATACAAAATCTTTGAACCAAAGTAGGAAAATACTTTTAAAAAATTTAACAAAAACAGGCAGTGTAGTCAACAAAGGAGGAAAATAAAACATGAACAAAATCAACAACATAAGCTAAGTAGGAGAGATAATTTCAACAAAGGAAACAAACTATTCAAAAATATTTGAAAAAAGACCAAAATCAGCAAAACATTCAATAAAAGTATGAACACAACAAAATTAGCTAAATTATAGACAAATATCCAGGGAAACAAAAATGAGTTAAAAAATAAGGGACAAAATATTTTAACAAATTAACAAGATTAGCAAAATAGTGTAAAAGAAGTAAACAAGGTAATCAAAAGAATCAAAATAATTGTTAAAACATTTACAAAATGAGCAAAATGCACTGACAAATGTTCTACAAAAGAAAAAAAATAATGAACATAGTATAAAAAAAATTACAAATGAGGGACTATAATCAACAAAATATTAGGAAAATGATCAAAATAGAAAAGTAAGAAGCAAAATATCAACCATATAAGCAACAAAATCAATAAAAAGTTAAATACAATACAACTCTTGTCTCTAAAAATCTGGCTTTACCTCAGTAATTGTAGCTTGGTCTCATTGTTGGTTAATATCATTTTCTGGATTATTTTGTTCGTCTATCTTGATTTTTTTACAAGGTTTTGTTAATAAGTTCAAGTCGACTGCTTTAATCATTTTAAGTTCATTTTGTCCCTCTTTTTGTTTCATTCTGTTGTTTATTTTGTTAATTTTCTTGATGATTTTTACTATTTTTAAAATTATTTCTTTTACCTATTTTCTTGATTATTTTGTTCATTTTGTTTCCTATTATCTTCTTTGTAATTTTTTCTTGATTATGTAGTATATTTCTGCTGCTTATTTTTGCGGATTTTATTTTTTGTTTTCTTCATCATTTTTGTTCATTTGCTTTTTTGCTTTGTTCACCATTGCTTATTTCTTGACTATTTTTGGTTGTTTTTCATAATTTTTCTGGCAATTTGGTACATTTTTGAACTTATTTGTTAATTTATTTATTTTCTTCAGTTAGTTTTGATTATTTTGTTCAATTTGTGCATTGTCTTGATTATTTTAATAATTTTCCTATGTTTTCTTTCTTACATTTAGTTTATTTTTTTTACCCATTTTTTCAATTATTGTGTTCATTTTTAGTAATTGTCTTGATTATTTTACTCATTTTGTCACTTATTTTTGTTTACTTTATTGTCTTAATCATTTTTGTTCATTTTTTTCACTTTCGTCATTTTGTTCAATTTGCTCATTTTTTTCATCTTTTTTTCTGGTTATTTTGTTCAGTTTTGTCCATTTTCTTGGTTTGTTCATTAAGGTTCATTTGATCATTTTCTTGAGGATTCGGTTTATTTTTATTCATATTTTTGGTATGAAGAGACATGTAATTTCTAAGTTACATATAACATGTAGTTTGGTGTGTGTGTGTATATACTGTATGTGTGTGTATGATGTACACACTCTGCTCCATCCCAGTGATTCGAGATTAAAAACATGGAACCTAAACCCTCACACTCAAGTGCCATTCATACGTGGATTATGGACTTGTCTACTCAGTATGAAGTGATGTCATTTCATCACCTGCATCGACACATTCATCGACCAGCATTGGAGTTTGAAATGTCGCCATCTTTTTCAAACTGTTCTTAGTTTTTTCCTGATGACAGTGGAAGTGTAAGGTTACATCAGTGACAGGTGACCCAGTTCACTGAGGTTTTTCTCACCTTTCGCCCCCCCCCCCCCTGTTCACTATGTTTCTCAAAGCTCAGCATCTGGACCGAGTCACTTTGAGGGGGACAAGTGGATTCATATTTTACTCGCTGTCCTGCATTAATGCTTGATTAATATTCTGATAGACAGAACTGACACATTTTGTCTAACATAAAGATTTTCCATGGCATTTGGTATAAAACCATGTTAAAACCAACCTATGGAGCTGAATGATAAAGACCACATTTAAGTCTTAGAACCTTCTAATGTCCACTTGACATTCCTAAAGTGACTCAGCCTCCATACCCCCCTCCCCAATGTCCCAAGATAAAATGTTGAGCTTCAGCAGAAATAAACCTGTTTACAGCTTCATCTATGGACGAAATTTCTCTGTTTGTGAAAACTGTACCGGGCTGAATTTTGTAACTCGCTTTAGTTCTATTAAGGATTAAAGATGCATGATAAAGTGTGTGAGCCACAGTTCACTCACCTGCTGAGATTTTTCTTGATGAACAGCTCCACTACTGTCCCAGTTGTAGGAGCTGTAGTAGTTCCACTAAGAATAATAACTAGAATTTTGACAGGTTACAGTTTACTGGGTCTTTATTACAATACTTGGCATATTTCCATAACTTTACATTAACTAACCTTGGCATTAATTTGGCCTTAGTTGATTTAAACTGTATTTTACTCTGACAGATCCAGGCAGCGCACTACAAACACAAAATATCTACAAGGAAACTATGACTGACATCAGTCACTGCAAACCAACTGGAAATGACAGATGTAACATTCTTGTTTTTAATGGTGATTTGCTGCCATCTGATCACATCTGTCAAATGCCAGAATTTCCACTCCATGGATAGGTACTGTAACCTTCAGCTTCCTTGAACACAAGTGTTGTTCTTCCTCTCTGTAGCCAAGTTGGTGATGATTGAAGTCATGAAGTAAACTATTAGTAGTGTGGTCAGTGATTTCAGTAAGTTAGTTGTTAACATGGTTAGCTCCGCCCACCAAATATGGTCACTTCTGGCTCCATAAACCAAGTTGTCAATGAATGACAAACTTGAGTTCTCAAAACAGCAGTTCACAATTCAACATGTGACATCATGTATCCACTTCTTTTACATAATCTCTGGTTAAAACATACTAGCAGATGTCATTGATCCCCCTCAGCCTCCATGCAAGTCATGACTTTAACTACACCTGTGTTATAACTTTGCTGACCCTAGGTCTCTCCATTCATGTGTAATTACACTAACAAGAAAATCAGATCATTTAAACTTTGACCTTTACCTTAAGTCCAAGGTCACCCATTTCCCAACACGACTGAGATCTTGACCTTATACACATTTGGTGCAGGCTTTGTGACCCTAGGCCTTTCCATCCAAGAGTTATCACTTCAACAAACTAAAGTCTGTCACCTGCCAGTGGGGCAATGACAACACACCTTCAGCCCCGAGGATGAGCAGTAAAAACTGAACAAAATAATCAGCCCAAACTAAAGAAAAATGTCATGCAACTACCTTTTGAAAACCTTGACTTCTGACCTTGACTTTGGTCTGGGTGACGACAATACTCCACAGACTGTTGAGGCTGAGGGATAAAAACTAAAATTATGTTCCTAATTTATAAATTCAATACAGCATTTTATGTATTGAGTTCTATTACACACTGTACTCCCACTGGACACAGATGTGGCTTCAGCCCTTCAGTACTGAATGTGATGCACAGTAGAACTCAGTAGTGTCCTAGCTCCAGCTCCTCAGCCAGGTGCATGGCCACCTCTGTCCAGGGGGAGGTGCTCTGGCCCTGGGGGCGACCTCTGTGCTGGATATCCAGTATGTTGTGTGTCTCAAAGTGAGCAGGAGAGGGAATCCTGGACAGGAAGGCTCTTGGGAAAAACACCCTCTTGATGGCATCTAGAGGCAGTTTGGGAGTGGGCTGTGGAGTCGGGTCCCACTCGGTGGCATAGTGGGGCTGTCTGCTGACACTGTGCCTCCACACTGTCACTCTGTTCTGCAGGTCTGGCTCTATGAGGGCCTTCTCTGGTTGGACACCCTGGTAGATAGTCCAGGGCTTTGGTGTTGGTACGGGAGGAAGCTTGGAGGTTTCATCCGTGTCCTCTTGAAATCCCTGTGTGCCCCATTTACTTTTGGCAGGTTTAGGATTGGAGGTGTCCTGGTCTGACAGGACACACTGGATGTGGTACTGGCTCACCAGGACTCTGGGTACAAAGTCCTTTATACGGGGTAAGTGTTTCCTTTTTGTCCACTCGGCTACTTTCTCATCAATTAGTGTCTGAAATCACACAGAATGAAGATGAGACTCTGAAACTCAAACTCTGTTTTCTCAACTCAATATGTAAATGAATGAACTCATCTATAGCCAAACCGTAGTGCACATGTTCATTTCAAACTCAACAGTCCAGCTTCGTCACATTTAGTATTTGCCAATTTAGTCAGAAGAGCTTAAATATGGACAGCTTTGACCAGTCATTGTGTTTTCATTGATTCTCTTGCATATTATAGCAATAACTCAATCTTTTAGTACTTAAACATCTTTACAAACTTGGCACATTAGACAGTTTTCAGTTGTTAAGACATCCCAGAGCGGGTACATGTGAACAAATGAGTCCTAGATGACTTCTAAATGCACCCTGACTAATTGGATTGGAATGTGTCTTGGGGTTGTTCAGACCTTACATTTGAGCTGTCCACATATGATTGGATTTGATTGGTTTTGTCAAGACAAATGTTAATCCAGTGTCTGATCAGGGCCTGTGACTTGATGGTTTCCACCACAGATACTCTGGATCCAAATTCAGCTCCTTTACAGAACTTTGGAGGTGACATTTCTGATCTTATACCACTTTATTTCTGCTATCAATCTGAAAAACTGTAAGGTTTTCCATTGTGCTTCTAAGCCTTATCATAGAACGTGTCAACGGACTGTATTGAGCATTTATGATGAGAATGAAATCCAATAGGAATTGGTTAGCCTGAATAATTATATTCTTCATGTGTCAATGAACTAGTTTTCGTTTTGCATTTCATCTTCAGATATCTTTAAACAACAGTGAAAATGCGAAACGTCCAATGGTCTGAAAAAACTTCTCACTTATGGTTTCAGATACTTCCAGGTGGAAACATGTAACATCCTAACTTTGAACAGGTTGATTTACACAACATACTGTACCTATGCCAGATCAAACATGCGAATCATTGGTATTTCGCTGTGGCGACCCCTGAGGGGAGCAGCCGAAAGGA
>JAQQAE010013020.1:0-12920 GCA_029823295.1 Pseudamia nigra | reverse complement strand
TGAAGCGCCTAGAGATAATCGGCGATTATGATTGGCGCTATACAAATAAAGATTGATTGATTGATTGATTGATTAAGTAACAAGAGATGTACTCATAAACATAAGTACTTCAGTAAATATAAGAGTATCTCATTAAAAATTAAAAAAAAAACTACTCACGTAGTGAGTATCATCATGATGAGGAATTTATTACAGCCTCATTGATTTTGTTTGATAATTTTTATTTTGGTTTTTATATTTGTTTATTTTATTCTCTTTTTTTACTGATATTGTTTCTCAGTTTGTTCACTTTCTCATTTTCTTGCATATTCTTTGTTCCGTGTTTGTTGATTCTTCTGGTAATTTGTTAACTTGACTAGTTTGTCATTTTGTTTCATAATTTGAGAATTTTTTCTTCAATGTCTTCATTATATTTGTTCATTTACTTGACTATTTTCTTCAATTTTGATTATTTTGGTAATTATTTTATGGTTTTGTTAAGTTCACTCTTTTTTTTGTTCTTTTTGTGATTGTTTTTTTACATTTTTTCTCATTTTGGGTTGTTGAACGCTTTTGTTTATGACATAAATCCATGCACGCTCTTCTACAGATTTGTTGTCTTCAGTATTAATGTACAATGTTGAAAATAATAAAAAATACAGGGATGTCCAAACTTTTGACTGGCCGTGTACTTACATTACTCATGGACTGTCCTTGTATGCAGTTCATAAAGCCTGCACGAAAGCAATGAAATAGCTGTCTATACTATACTACAGTGGTTGGCGCCATGAAGACAATATCTCTGTGGTATTAGCTCAGGAATGCAGGCCATGGCTGAAGTAAAAATACACACGTGCTCACATCCATGCATGTCTGCTATATGTCTGCTTGGCTCCATATAGAAACGGTGCCATCTTATTCTTAACTCTATTACTCCTCTGTGTCAAGACTCACACATATGCTGGAAACTGACACAATCATCATTATCACATCAAACTCTGCAGACTCTCAGAGGCTCATTATATGCACTTGATAGGGACTTGAATGTCAACATTGGACTTCAGAAAGTGGGCCTAATTGCCACTGATGGTTAGATGAAGACAAAGCTTATCTTTGCCACCCACTCAATCTCCCCTGGTCCTGCTCCCCCTCCTCTTCCTCCTCCTTCGTCTGTCAAGTTCATGTCATTTCACTTGGACCTTCACAGAAATGGGATGGTGGTCATATAACGATGTTGAAGTCCACAGAAGATAAATCATCTTTATCCTCTCTCCTTCCTTTCCCTTTTCCTGCTTTTCATCATCCGGTCCGTTGTGACTCATTATGAAATGACAAATGCTAACGAGAGACAAACTATGAGATCACCAGTGTGGCCTTGAAATGCACTAACACATCCACTCATGCATGCACACATTAGAATGCAGCTCACAAATGAGAAGAGACAGGCATGCATGCACGCAGACCACATTTCTTATAATTCTGCCAATTTCTGTAAGCAATTTCAGAGAAGCTTTGTTGTTGCTTTGGGTTTTCTTGATCGTGCTATTAAAACAGACTATTGGCAGTTCAATTGGCTGCCCTGTGGGTTATTTTAGGCTTCAGCATGCGAGCCAGCACAACACCAGAAACCACTGTAATTACAAGATCTGCTCGGCCCTTTGAATAGCAATGGCAACCAAAAACCTTGATCTGGTCTAAGACAAGAAGGAGGGGCGGGGCTTCTGGGTTAAAATAGAACTGTCCACATGGAGCTGATTTGAGGTTTTCTATATGAGGAGCCGCGAAGTGGGCTCTCTCTCTTAAACACAAGCGCTGGAGTCAGTTCAAGGCAATGGAAAAGGACTATCGCGTGCAGCTCTTTTGTGGCAAACAGTCATACTCTTCCACTACTCACCCACAATATTAAAATTTTTACCACTGTAGAATTCGATCAAAAATAGCTAAGGCAGAACTGCTGTGATGTGACTACAAATGAACATATTCAGGCATTTTTTTCTGAAATAAAAAGCACACAAATTCATCAGCATGCTTTCTAGTTTTAGTACTTTTACACAAAGAAATAATCATAATGCCCAGGCATGAAACAGCTCCAAATAACCTCTTCAGCATGTTAAAACAGCACTCACAATCTATGATAAATAATAGAAAAACAGATACATGACCTATTAGCAATTAAAAACCCTCCAATTTCTAGTCCCAGTTAAAAAGAGTGAAATAAAAAGAACTGTCCAAGTCATAATTTTGTGCTGTGATGCTGATTGCTCTATCCTCTACCTAACGGGGTCAAAAATAGTTTACTCTTAATTTATTCATTCATTTTTGAATGAAATACTGCATGACTGAACATATGGACAACATCATGTTAGAGGCAAAGCATGGAGCTTTTTCCTGGGGTCAGCATGTTGGTGGCTCATGTGGTAGTGCGCACCCACATGGCCCCGGCATAATCATGGTGGCCAGGGTTCAAATGTCTCAACTGTATCTAACCAATAAAAACTAAAAAGAGCAAAGATAAACTGAAAAACGTGTATTTTCTGGCTGAAGTGACTCAGCTTACTTTTACAAGACAAACACAGGAGTGACCTGTTTTTCAGTTTTATTTCCCTATTGAAGGGGTATTCAACCAGTGTCACAAAGGGTCGAGACTTTTCAGGTTTTCTTTCCAGCCACTCATTATAGCAGGTGTTTTCACACAAGAGCGATCAGTGGAAAGGAATCCACTGAAATGACCTGCTGAAGAGACTGGTTGGAAAGAAAAAGTGCAGTGTCTCAGCCCTTTGTGACAATGGTTGAATACCTGTGCTGTCTAGAATATTTCCACTGACTTTTGAAATGGTGTGGATGAGTTGTGTCAGCTTGGGAAAGTAAGGGCATTGAAAACCACAAGAAAATGGACACATTTGTTTTTTTTCCCCTTTCACTGCATCACAATTATTTCTTGTAACACGTCGTAAAGCTCACTTTATCATGAACCCTCTTTCACAAATGGATTGTCTGAGTTTGAACCACAGACTGTAAATAAAAGACAAACAAACCCTAAGTGATGTCTAAGGATTTGTACCAAAATCCGGTACCATTGTGTCACCTGTAGGAACACATCTTGTACCTACCAGACCACTACAGTGCTGCATTTCAAGTACAACTCGATACATCAGAGCCACCAACACAGAACATTATCCGCCTTCCCTGCTCAGGATTGTGTCCATTACTGCCCTCTGTTGTCCAGAAACAGATGTTACAGGAAACGGTAGTTTATGCTAACAGGAGCAGGTAATTTGTTAATTTAGCTAGTAGTGACCATCCAAAAGATGTAGGGAAACTAGTTATTAGCCAGTCATTTGTGGTGGACAGTTATAAATGATTAGACAGGCAACCTGCCAGAAAACACGGCTTCCAACGTCATAGGTGCACAAGCTTTGTATGAACAGCACAAACAGTCCCAGATATTAGGAAACTAGCAATTGTAGCTTGTTTAAGCATGGGATGACCAAGGTGAGCCTGCATTTCAGATTCTCTCAACATCTGGTACAGCTGAAAAAGCAACTAAACAAGTCATACTAGCTTGACAACTGTGCGGCTGTAAGCCATGTTGGCTGGCAGGTCGCCCGTCTAATCACTTATAGTTCACCACAAACAATTTGCTACGAGCTAGTTTCCCAACATCCTACACTGCATCTTGAAGCAAATTGGTGGACAGTGTAGCTTTACTTCACCAGGAAGGCAGACAGCAGCACCACAGTGTGCAATAAGAGTTTAGAAGCATTTATGTGCAAAGGTGGAAACATACTTACTGAAGAATCTCATGAAGGGATACAATTCAATTCAATTCAATCTTTATTTGTATAGTGCCAATCATAATCGCCGATTATCTCTAGGCACTTCGCTTGAGTTTTTATTATGTGAATTTGTTTATTATTTTTTAATTAAGAGTTCATATATTTACTTTTAGTATAATCTAATAAAGTGTTTTTAAGGTCACTGATTATTGTCTTATTTTTCCAAATGTACCTTTTCTCTTTTAAGTATCAATTTAGGCACCATTTTAGCACCAGCACCATTTTTTTCAATCTCAATTTAGTACGAATATAAAAAAAAAAACTAAATTCACCCATATGTTTCTGCGGAGTGGTTTGGGTTCTTTGGTTATCACCATATTGACACCGCTGCTGCTCACTCTGCTCCAAATATAGCTTTGGAGACGGAGTTTGAGGGAGCTTAGGTGGATTTAATTCAACAATAAATACATCTGTCAATCAAAGTGGCCATGCCTTTGATTATACAGAAATATTGCAGTTTGGATCATCGAAAAAGGTGAGGTATACAAGAATTCACGCTTGTACAGTGTTCCCAGAGAAGGAAGTAAACTATAGAGACCAAAATAATCATTTGTACCAGGCTGTAAATATGTTTATTTCTGCTCTAAAGTTGGACATTTTAACATGGAACTCTATGGGGATTGACTGACTTTTGAATCCAGCTCCCAGTGAACATTTAAATGACTGCAGTTCTAGATGCCTCCACATTTGCTCAACCATGGAGGTTTCCACTTGGTTTGTACAACACTGTTTGCAAACACAAGCTACAGGCAAGTTACATACTTTGCTTGTAAATGACATCTATGCTGGAGTAGCATGCAGAGAACTGAACCAGCATGAAAAAACTGTCTCAAAACTAGAAGAGCACTCTGTCCAGCACATACATGAACTGATAAGGCCCCGCTGTCATGCATGTAATTAAGTACCAAAGCCCCACAAAGTCAAACAGTTCTACTTGTTAGTGGTGTTGTTTGCAGTGGTGCTTATTTTCTGAGTTTGTCAGCAGATGAGTCATTTCCAGCAGTTTGCACATGGCTTATGAGAAAAATAGTGCATGGTTTTCTGGTTTTGCTCCAGCAGCTAAGTGATAACAAATAGCACAGTTGGACATGTACAAATAACAGCAAAAGACAACAGTCCAACTTAAGAATAAACTGCAGCAGTTTGTCAAAAGACTGGTTTCCAGTTATCTTTCAGGAAAAAAATGACAGATGAATAAACAGACAGACAGTCAGACATGCTAAATCCACCACATAATATTCCAAAAGCGGAAAAATTCCAGACCCCCCCTCCCCTAATGATGTCATCCTTGGCTTGTGTACTGCCCTTCCAAGTTTGATGAAAATCTGCACAGTAGCTCTTGTGTAATCATTCTGACAACCAACCAATAAAAAGACAAAATAGTCTCTTTGACAGAGGTAAAGAGTCTGTGGTTGGGACCAATTTCTTCTTCTTTCCTCCTTGTTATTTGTGTCTCTATGGCTGCATTAATGCAGTATCTACAATTTCTCCATACCCTGGGATGCACACATTTTTCATGACTTCCATGATACTGCCCAAATTTTCTTTTTTGATCAATGCATGTCATTTTATATACAGTACTATCAGTCAGAAGTTTGAACATGCCTTCTCCTTCAGTGATTTCTTTTCATCTGTATTATTTTCATCTTTGTACATTAATACTTAAGACATCCAAACTACGAAAGAACACATACGAAATTATGGAGTAAATAAACAAAGAGTTCAACAACCCAGAACATGTTATATATTTTGGATTTCCGAAGTAGACACATGATAGCTGTGCAAACATGGCATTCGCTCATCAAATTCACCTGGAGCAGTTTTCAGTTCACAGGTGTGTCTTGTATAGAGTTAATTTGTGCCATTTCTTGCTTTCTTACTGTGCTTTAGACCATCAGAGTCAACAGCCCTATTGGTGCCTCTGCAACTACTGTACAAACCCATAATATGGCAACAGAGTTACATAAAGAGAAGAAACAGACCATCATCACTTCAAGAAATGACAGTCAGTCAGTCAGTCTAATGTGCATGGGTCCCCAAGTGCTGGTGCCAAAACCATCAAAATCTATGATGAAACTGCCTCCCGTGAGTACCATCCTGGGAAAGGAAGACCCAGAGCTTCCACTGCTGCAAAAGAGAAGTTTATTAGGAATACTGGCCTTACAAACTGACTATTTAAAGTACCTCAGATAACATTTGATGGTTTTGGTGGCTGCACTTGGGTATACAAGTTCTTGACATTTTCCAGATTCACTGATCTTTATTTATTAAAGTCATGATGGACTGTCCTTTCTCTTTACTTAACTGAGTGGTTCCTGCAACAGTATGCATTTGTACAGTAGTTGTAGTAGCGCTAATAGGGCTGTAGACTCTATACCCAGAGGTGAAAAACACCAAGAAATGGAACAAATTAACCCTTGACAAAGCACACCTGTGGATTGAAAACCATTCCAGGTGACTACATAATGAATCTGAAGGCAAAGCTGTCATCAAAGCTACAGTGGCATGCAAAAGTTTGGGCACCCCTGGTCAAAGTGAACAGTTAAGCAAGTGGAAGATGAAATGATCCCCAAAAGGCATAAAGTTAAACATGAAACACTCTTTTGCAATATTGTAGCAGTGTATTATTCAGAATTCAGACACTGAATTTTGTGGTGAGGATGCAGGAGAAGTTTCTTCTGATGAGTCTTTTTCTTGACGGCCATATTAGTGCAGGTGCCGCTGAACAGTTGAACAGTGTACCGCAACTTCATATTCTGCAAAATCTTTCTGGAGGACTTTTGCACTCAAATGGAGGTTCTGACACTTTCCTATCAATCCCACAAGCAGTTCTCTCTGACATTTTCTTGGTCTCCCAGACTTTATCTTGACCTCCACTCTAATTATTTTAAAAAACAAAAATAATACACTGATTTTGCTTAAAATATTGGAATTTTTTTTTTTTTTTTTACTTTATGCCTTTTGGAGATAATTTCATCTTCCACTTGCTTAACTGTTCACATTAACAGAAACTTTGACCAAGGGTGCCCAAACTTTTGCATGCCTCTGTAAATGTGTCTACTTTGGACAATCTAAAATATAAAACACGTTGTGGGTTGTTTTTGTGTTTTGTTCACTATACAATTCCATTCTTGTTCTTTCACAGTTAAGATTTCTTCAGTATTAATGTACAATGTTAAAAGTAATATAAATAATGACCACAAAAGAAAGTGTATCCAAACATATTACTAGTAGTGTACATATATTTCCAAATGTGTCTGGAATTCTATGTGTTTGTTATAATTTGCTGAAAATGTCATACACAAGTCTTGCTGCTGCCACATATCAGTTCCGCACCGCCATGTTACCGTACAGTGGCAAAGTGTCAGGCCTCTACCAACATCCTCGTTGAATGGCCTCTAAAGGATATAAAAAACTCAGCAACAGTGTTCCCTAAAATTTCCAACTGTCTAGAGAACTTTTTCACTTAGCAAAAGACTGTGATGGCAGATATGACAGGCAGACACTGAAGGATTGGTTTCCCTCACGAGAAACTGTGAATGTGCTACGTTAAACATGTTAAACCAGCTCCTCTGTGCTCTCTGCCAATTATAACAAAATTATATATCCTGTTCAACGATGAAGTGCTGTTGCACTTGATATGCCTAAGAAAAAAAGTGCCCTTGCCCTGAATATAAACCCCAGTGCTGCAGAATGGAAGGTCACATTTCCTGATGTAAGTAGGACACCATTGCTAAAAGTACCAAATAGACCAGCATGGTGCTGCAAGGGGGACATAAAAGTGTCTTGTCATTTTTTCCCCATCTGCACTGTATTAGCTGAATTACTACCCTGTTCCCAAAGATATTGAACCACTGTGTAAACTGCAACCAAAAAAGTATAATAATAGGATAAGACACCCAGTATTTAATTAAAGTAGCACAAAGACAATATGTCAAATGTAGAAACTGAGAAATGTATTGTTTTGTGAAAATCCTATGCTGATTTTTAATTTGATTCCAGCAACATATTTCAAATAAGTTGAACAAGTTGCAAAACCACACACATGGTGGAACATCATCAGCTTAAAAGGCAACAGGCCAATAAGGTGATGGTATAAAAAGAGAATCCCAGGGAGGCTGAGCTGTCCTGATGTAAATGAGCTCTGGGCCTGAGCTCAAACTGAGGTGAAGTAGAACACTGAGAAAAACATCAACGTTTTATCACAGTTCAAAAGCCAGCGTCTGTGATGTATGGGGGTGTATTAGTGCAGGGTTTTCAACCACCATTCTGCCTAAAAAGTATGAGGACAGGTGTTGCGATTGGGTCTTTATCAAGTGTGCCAACATAGAAAATCCACTCTCACAGAGACTTGTACCGGTAGTTGCAAAAGGTATAAAAACACTGTACTTGCTTGCTTTTCGCTGCAACTCTGGAAATTCAGCCTGACCCCATCGATGATGGTTAGACACTGAGACTACAAAGCCAGGGAACGCTTGCAATGCCTTCAGACTATTGGTTGCATTGGCGGGCTGCATTACTGCACATGGTAAGAGTAGAGCCCAGATTGTTTTAGTAATGCGAGTACAACCAAACTGGGTTGCTTCTCTGCTCCCGGCATGGTTGAAAGAGGTGGGCCACGGCATGGCATGGTGGCTCACGTACAAACACGAGCAGTCAGACAGCATAGACCTGGTGGATATACCTCGTCTCCTGCTGCCTCAGTGTGAAATCCTCAGTTAAGAATGGGAAAACAATCCACTTCTTTCTCCTCTGCTCTCAAACCATTTCACAGAAGTGATGAAACTGAGCCGTGAACATGACCCTGACTCAACATTTTTGAAATATGTTGCAGGTATTGAATTCAAAATAAGGATGTCATTTTCACATTTCTCAGTATCATATGTTGTATTGTGCCCTTTTCAATAGTATATTGTTCAAATGTTTTGTAAATCTTCACTTTCTGTTTTCCATACATTTTACATATGCTCACAAAGGGGAAAAAACAAGCTGGAGTCTTCCCTTTTATTTCAAGTGTGCTTCTTTCCTTGACCTTGATGAATTTTCATTACACCATTCCTTGACTGTCACTGCATCCAGATTTCTGCTTGAGCCTCCTCAATCCCCCCGGCTGTCGGGTGTAATCAAAGATGGGCAAGTTGAAACAAACAAAAAAGCCTCTTTTCTTGATTTGGAAGATAGAAAAATGAAGAACGGAGAAACACTGAAGGGAGAGCGAGAATACAATACTGATACAAAGGCAGAGTTAATGAGGGTGGTGGCACTGGTGCCGAACAGACTAAGTAGCAGGAGAGCTCAGTATTATGGGCTCCAGCAGGAGGGGGTGTAAGAGGGACCAGTGGCAGAGGGAGGCCGACGGTCGCCTTTTTTTTCTATGAGAGCAGATGGTATTCTCGTTGAGGAAATTATAAAGCAAAATAAGTAGTAGATTCAGACTGGCAGGGCGTGGTTGTCCCATCAGACCCACGCTTGCATGAGTTTCTATGTGAAAACACATAAAAATGGAGGATATTAAATGTCCCTCATAAAAATGATTATATGCTACAAAGTCTTCTTAAAAGTCACTCAGATTAACTAAAAATTAGGTTTGTTTGATCAGATGTCCATTTGCTTGATCTTACAACAGCTGGTAAGTGAGTAAAATGCAGTTTCTGAAGGCGAACGGTCCCCAAAGGAGCTCCATGGTTCTGTATCAGAGCAGAAAACAGCCATCAGGAGGGAAATGATATGATGAGCCGCAGCATTTTGGCTGTTACGTTGCAGTTCTCTTTAATGGATGCTCTGCACTTGTATGTTGGGGAGATAACAGTCTGAAATCAGATGCCTCTCAACGGTGCTTAAATCTGCGGCTCAGTTGCTGATAAGACAGATTTACAATGCAGGGAAAAAGTATGTGCCCCCTTCCTGATTCCCAAACATAACCAGAGTAAATACAAACTGCAGTGATCAAGATTTCACTTATTTTGGAAAATACTCAAAATCACCCAACCCCTACCGAATTCAGCACAATGTGAGATTTAATTATTTAACTTTATAAATTTGTTTATTTTGGCTCATATCATTGATTGTTTTGTCAATTTCCTGGATTGTTTTGTTGTTTAGTTTGTTCATATTTGTTAATTTACTAGATTGTTTGTTAATTTTTGCTCATTTTATTAATTATTTTGTTCATCTTGCTATGTATTTTACTGTTTTTTAAAATTATTGTCAATTATCATAGTTTATTTCTATAAATTTACTTAATTATTTTGTTCATTTTTGACTCATTTTGTTCATTTTTAATGTAATTGTTGATCATTCTGTTAATTTTTAATTTTTTTTTATTAATTTACTACGTTATTTTGTCCATATTCCCCATCCTATTGATTAGTTTGTTCATATTTGTTATTTTACCTGAAAATTTTGTGAGTTCTTGCTAATTTTTTTGTGCAGTTTATTCATTTTTGTTCAATTTTGTTAAATCACTGATTACTTGTTAATCTTTGCTAATTTTGTTGTGTTTTATTGATTTTTTTGGTTCAGTTTGTTGGATACATTGTGCATTTTTATTAATTTAGTTGAATATTTCATTAATTTTTACTCATTTTGTTCTGTATTTTGTAGTTTTTTGTTCATTTGCTTGACCATTTGTTCACTTTTGTTTATTTTGTTGATTATGTTTCAATCTTGTGAGTTACGTATACTGTATTGTAGTTTTTAAATTTACCTGTTTATTTAATTCATTTTTGCTTATTTTGTTGTGTATTGAGTTGATTTTTTTTTTCAATATTGTTGGTTATTTTGTTAACTTCTGTAAATTTATTTGATCATTTGGTAAGATTTGTTTATTTTTTTTCAATTTTGTTGGTTATAGTGTCCATTTGTACTGATTTCCTTTTGTTAATTTTGTTATACTATTGTATAAACAACTACAATCAAATGTGGAGTTTTCTGGAAATTACTCAACTACATGCAACTAAGTAAAACAATGTGAGTACTTGCCCCCTCTGCAGATGTATGTGGCGCACAAACCGGACTAGAAGCCAAATGATGTGGAGCAGCACATCCGAGGACTAATAGGACCGAAAGCAGGACACAGACCTGTGGGTTGTTGTTTTTTGTAGACCCGGTCTCAAATGTACAGCACTTATGAACACAACTGGGCTAAGCTGGGAGAAGCCTCTCAAAGCCTCAACAGCCAATTACCCACCTGCTCTCGACAGCTGAGTGCAATTTCAGACGAACTAGAGAAGTCTTATTTAAAAGTCAATCTGAGAGTGCCCTGTAGACGGGTACTCATCTGTCCATCTGTCTCACATCCATTTTACACGAAACCAGCAGCCACAGAAGTACTGCCTCTGCCTTTAATGTCAACATGTCTCGTAGATGCATGTCCCATATTTCATCTCTCCCGTCCTTTGAGGCTTTCACAGGGTTCCTGTTTTTCTTTCTTGTTGTTATCAGGGCCTCAGTTCATGAACACTGTTTCTCATGAGTACAGTGTTAAAATATAGCTGTACTGTTTCTCTACACTATGCATACAGTACAGGCCAAAAGTCTGGACACACATTCTCATTCAATGTGTTTCCCTAATTTTGACTATTTACATTGTAGATTCTCACTGAAGGCATCAAAACTATGCATGAACACATATGGAAGTATGTACTTCACAAAAAAAGTGTGAAATAACTGAAAACATGTCTTATATTCTAGTTTCTTCAAAGTAGCCACCCTTTGCTTTTTTGATAGCGCTGCAAACCCTCGGTGTCTCAATGAGCTTCATGAGGTCGTCAACTGAAATAGTTTTCCAACACCATTTCAGGTGACGACGTCTTGAAGCTCATCAAGAGTGTGCAAAGCAGTAATCAGAGCAAAGCGTGGTTACTTTGAAAAAACTAGAATATAAGGCATGTTTTCAGTTATTTTACACTTTTTTAAGTACATAATTCCATATGTGTTCATTCATAGTTTTGATGCCTCCAGTGAGAATCTACAATGTAAATAGTCATGGAAATAATGGAAATGCATTGAATGAGAACGTGTGCCCAAACTTTTGGCCTGTACTGTATATCTTAGGTGAAATATGGTTGGAACGTATATGTAACATGTAGCATGAGTTTACAGATTCATTTTAGGATAAAGATACAGTAGCAATGAAGAATTTAGACACACCTTCTCCTTCAAGGAATTTTCTTTATTTTTTTTATCATTTCAACTTTGTACATTAATACTGAAACAGCCCAACTGTGAAAGAATGCATGAAATTATGTAGTCAACAAAAAAGAACATGTTTCATATTTTAGATTGTCCAAAGAAGCCACTTCAGCTTTGATGATGGCACACTCATGTCATTCTCTCATCAGATCCACCAGGTAGCTACCTAAAACAGGTTTCACTTCATGGACGTCTTGACAAGAGATCATTTGTGCCATTTCTCCATTATTTTTTTTTTTGCATTCTCTCCATAAATAGCAGAAATGAATATATTTTTAACATAAAAAAGGAAAACAACGTAAAATGACAAAAGAAAAAATATCAAGGTAATGTAAAAGAAAGAATGAAAAAAGAAAAAACTGAGGTGAATGATGCACAAAAGACACAAAAAGATCAAAATAAAACAGTTTTTTGGTATTTCATGATCTCTTTAGAGTCACTAGTGTCACTACCACTCCTGTACAAATCCATATTATTGTATGAAACACTAAGTTAAATAAAGAGAAAAGAATGTCCATTACTACTTTAAGAAATTGACACAGATTATTGTGTTCAATGTCAGGTATTGTTAAAATAGATTAGGTTAAATAATGAAATAATTCTTTAACTGCCTTACATTTAAAGTGTAAGAAAGAAGAAAAAATAAATCATAATATGTGGATTCCTTTTTTATATTTATTAGGAATTTTGTGTCATTTATTTTTCTCATTCAAGTTCATGTTGTTGCTTATTTTATTCTTTTTTAAATGAGTTTAATGCATTAACAATTACCGTAATATTCACACTATAAGCCGCAGCTTTTGTCACTGTAAGCCAGGACAGCTCGAGCGGTGCAGTCACACATTGCCGACCCTGCGGCTTATACAATGATGCGGCCTATTTATAGATTTTTCTAACGGCCGCCAGGCCCGG
>JAQQAE010013019.1:0-12920 GCA_029823295.1 Pseudamia nigra | reverse complement strand
ATTCTGTGAACACAGCTGACTAACTATACGCTACATCATTAGTGATATTTTCATAACAAAGCATTATTAACCCTTCAACCTTAACTTTTCAGTTTCCACATATGGTTCTGTATTCACGACAGTGATTCTGTGTTATCGTGATGTCCCTGAAAGCATCCTGTCTCACATCTAACATTCAGACACTAACCTCTGCACTTTTAGCCTCCTTCCTACTCATCATGTCCATTTAGAGGGTGGACTTAGACTTAAAGAGGATAAAGTTACATTTTAATAAAACTGTAAAATTTAAAAAATTGTCAAGCACATGTGATGCAGGAGTTCCAGAAAAATGAGAGACGTGTCTATATTGCATGGTAAGGTACAAGTGGGCAACAGTGCAGAGGGGAACAGCTTGGGTGTAAATAATACGCAGCTTTTATTGTCTATAGAAGGCTGCATTTTCTTGATTATTTTGTTCATTTTTTATTTTTGAATGATTTTCTCCATTTTTTTGGATCACTTTGTTAATGTTTGATAATTTTATTAATTTGGCGCTTATGATTTTTCATAACAATACAAATCAAAATGAACAAAATACATTAAATGATTTCAACGTTGATCCTTAGGTTATTATCTTTTAAGCATAGAATACTGTACATTAAAACGTTACATGTGGTTTCATTTAGCGTACACTACAATTTTAGGGAGTATGTCAGTTTAATGTGAATTTTTGGCCCCATTTGTTGCTATTTTTTTATTTTAGTTCATGTTGTGGTTTATTTCATTTATCTTCTATATTTTCTTCAATTTCTTGATTGCTTTACTCATGCTTCATTCATTTTCTTGAGTACTTTGTTCATTTTTGTTGCATTCTTAATTTTATGTGTGAAATGCACAAATGAACGCAGCAACAAATCACCCAAAAGAAAATGACATTTGGTGTTCAATGCTAAAAAAATTACAGGAGGATCTGTCAGAAGGGAGGCGAGATGACTGATGAGTTCAAGTCAGTGCACTTTTATTTACAAGTAGACAGTGCAAACTATATACAGGCGAATCAAGGCCATACGTCGTGTCAGGCAGGTGTGGAATCCAAGGTGTCGCGGAGGAGACGAACGAAGGAATGGAGGCTGCGCAGGATGTGGGTCGAACACTGAGCCAGCAGGATGTGGACAGAGGAACGGAGATCATCAGCACTAGAACCTCACTCAGATAACACACAAGGATGCGGGCTTAACACCACGTAGGGACAAGCTGGTATCTGATGCGTGGGTCAGCAATGACTAAATACTGTCACCTTGATGATCTGCAGCCACATCACTTCTCCTTCACCACATACCAAAACACACACAGATGTACACACAGGACCCAAAGGGGAGGGACCCTGACTGGAGCCGGAGATCCCCCACCCCCAATGTGCAAGGGAAACCTCTTGTGTTTAAGCATTAATGATGTTGTAAAGTGTTTTTCCCTCACCAGGAGATGTGATTGGCTGAAGATAGTCTATAATATGTCCAAAAATGAGCAGAAAACAACATCAGGTTGATATGAAGTAAAACAAATTCCATCAAACCTCTATGCCAGCTTCAAGTCATGCCATCCAACAGCATTTATACGAAAACACAGTTTTAACACCAGTATTACATAAAAGCAATTGGGAATCAGTCATATGTATAAAAAGTAATTTCTGGGATACAAGGAGCTGACAGGGTGATGGGAAGTGATGCAGGGAGATGAAGTATATGGTAATAAAACACTTTCAAAGACAAGGGCACAGTAGCAGAAAGAGAAGAACACAGTGTCAGCACGTACGCTGAAAAGTGAGCTCTGGTCCACCATCACAGCCCACGCTGCTATCATGTGGCAGATCTGCATGTGTGCACACAGGAACATATGCGTTAAATAAATACACATATTCTTAACTTTTGTTACATTCTCTTACTTATCCTATAGGACAGTGGACACTTGGACACATGACGCACACATCTGAGTGCATGTAATGACTTGTTATATGCAGCGTGGAGGGAGCACTCCGAGCAGGAGTGAGTGGCAGAATAATAACGCACGTCTCACCTTTGGAAAGGTCGCCACGAAAATAAATGTGACGATTGAATAACAACAGATCATTTCACACCGAGCTGAGCCGAAAGGATAACACAACAAAATACAGTATTAACACAAAAGGCCATTTTTGGTTTTGGATAGTTTGGTTCATTTTTGTTCATTTTGTTTATGATTTTGTCTATTTTGTGGATAATATTCTTCTTTTATGTTCATTCTCTTGACAATTTTGTCCATTTTATCAATTATTCTTCTCATTTTGTGGATTATTGTCTTGATTTTGTGTATTATTTTCTTCTTTTTTTCATTCCTTTGACTATGTTGTCCATTTTACGAATTATTTTCTTGTTTCTTCATTTTATTCATTTTCTTGACTACTTTGTTCACTTAGAGGCATAAAGTACTTGATTTTTTTGAACTATGGTCATTTTCTTGATTATTTTATTCAGTATGTGGAATGTTTTGTAAGTTTCTTTCCTTTGGTCAATTATTTTGTTCACTTTCATGCATTTTTGGCATTCATTTCTTTTTTACTTTATGCAATTTTTTTCATTTTGTTGCTATTTTTTCAATATATGATTAATCAGTAATGTACAAGGCATCTATCTTCTAGTTCTTTAGTCTTTTGCCCATATTTGTCTATTTTTTTGTTATTTTTTTGTCATTTTCTTGATTATTGTTACAATCTTTTGTCCATATTTGTCACTCTCTCATTTTAGTTGGATTTTTTGTTTATTTTTGCTTAATTTTGGCCATAGTTATTTGCTTTGTGTTCATTGTGTGGAGGATTTAGTTGTTTTAGTTCATCTTGCTCATTGTTTTGTTCCTTTATTGCTCAAGTTGTTGCTTATTTTGTCTGAGTTTGCTACAGTATATGTATTGTATGTTATCTTATACATACATTGTTACAGTTTTGTCCATAGTTTGATATTATGTTCAGGTTTGCCCATTTTCTTGATTATTTCATTCATTATTTCATTTTGTTGGTTGTTATTCACTTTGTGTTTTATTTTCCTGATTATTTTGTTAATATTTGTCCTTTTTGGGGACTGTTTTATTCCCTATTTGTTGCTTTTTTTGAGTACTTCATTGGTGTTTTTTGTGTTCTATTATATTTAGGGATCAAACTGTTTCACCTTGACAACTTCCAAAGTTTACCCATTTTAACACAGTCAGCTTATGTAATACCCAAATGTGCAAAATCCAATTTAAGCCTTTTATTAAAACAAATGCCTCTGTTACGGTAGGATGATTTATCACCTGACACTGATAAACATTTTATCAGCATGATCCATTGCGGTCACAGAAAAGTCAATATTGGAAAAGTTTACACAAGTCTGACTCCTGTTGCCTACATAATATAATATAAACATGCAAATCAATGTATCTCCATTGATGGGACTTCATTAGACTGAAGAGTTTTTATCAGTGTCAGGATCGTGCAGAAATCGTACCATGATTTGTCAATAGATATGATAGATGAGGGGCGAATGACTTGCTACAAATAGGGCAACTCATAAAGGAGACGTTGTCATGGTGACCTCATTCCGTCAGATTCTATTGTGTGAGAGGGAAAAGACAAGGTGAAGCCCTGCAGCGGCAGCGTCATCGCCCATACATTCATTTTATATAAGATGTAACAAGGAAATAGTAGAGTACTCTGGGCTGAAAAAAACAAAATGAATGTTCCAAATTTTTGAGTTTGTTTTACCTCGGGTGACAAAAAACAACATGACAGGTAAATTTCAGGGGTGACGTTGGGATTCATTACTGAAGTGTGCTTCGTTCTTTATTTGGGATACTTTTTGCCCCAGGAGGGGACGTCACACTAAATATGGATTTTTGCCTATTGAGGCCAGTTAGTTCGGGTACACTGTGGTCACAAAGGGATGGACATGGTCAGCAGCAATACTAAACACCCCATAATGTGCCACTGCTGGCAGCCTACTGTACATACAGTATGTTGATAAAAGGTAGGATGGATCCATGCTTTCTTGTTACTTATGCTAATCATCCAGTGTCACAGCAGAAATTGAGACTGACTAGAGAAAAAAGCAACATTTTTGCAGCCTTATACTGATGACTTTCATGGAGTCCATGCAAATTGTAGCCTTAGTTTCCTGTTCTTAACTGACGGGAGTGTTACCATGTGTGAACTGCTGCTGTTGGCCATCTGCCTCAAGGTTTGGCATGTTTTCCATCCATAGATGCTCTTCTGTTCAGTTTGACCTTTAGTGTGTCTACAAGGCTAATGCACAGAATTACTACCATGTGATTTGATAATTAGCCATCAGCAATAACAAGTTGTGTTAGCACATGTACTTAATAAAGTGGCCATTTGGGGTATTTAACTTTAATAACTTTAATTTTATGGAGGCAGAAATAGGTTGGAAAGAGAGTTGTTAACATGTATTGCTCTACTTGTAAACTACAACATCGAAAATCATATTTTAAAATGTATTATAAGGAAACTCATCCCTACAGCCAAGCTAAGGAGAAGCTGATTCTGCAATAAATTGGTTTGTTGTTGTGGAATTAGTGAGAAGCTTCTGTTCTCATGAATAAAAGCTGAGAGCAGAGCATCGCCACATCACCACATTTCACAATGATAAATACAACACAACTTATACAACCTGCATGGTTAATGCAAGTCATCTTGACAAATAAAACATATTTAATGGTAAAAAGGTGATTTGTCCACGGTGGACCTAGGATTAGACACTTGATTTTCAAAGGCAGGGAAAATAAGAGTAGAAAGTATGTGGCCCCACAGGAATTTATCGTTTACATATTTTACAATTTTACCACCAGGTTTAAAAGTATGTTGTAGTGAAACTCTTAGGTGCAGTCTGAGATTTAAAACATTTTATGTTCATAAGGAAAATAGAAGGCATTTCATTCAAGTATATTCCAATCATCAAAAATAAAGACACAATAGTAACTTCATTTTGTGGAATTTATTCATTAATTCCTTCCTTTGCAAATCCATGGGGTTAAAACAGAATTAAAATGAATTTATCATTTACATAACCGGGTGCCTCGTAGATATTTTAAAGTTTGGTTTTTTGACCTAGTGGTTGAATTTGTGTTTTCCATTTTTTTCATAAACAAAGACAGTTCTGATATTAATTGATGTGGTGTTAACTGTGTCATGAAATTCATCAGGGGGCAACGACACCAAGTTATTGTTTTCCTGTTCATTACTGGATAATTTAGGTCATTTTGTGCACTTCTTGGAAATTCCTGTCATGTTGTTGATTATATTTGTGTCAATGTCTGTATTCTGTTTTTGGTTTCCCTTCATAGACTTCTGTAGAAAACACACAAATTGATACATTAAGAATTCACCAAACACCAATACTGACTGTTCCATGATTAAAGTTTCCAGGAGGATCCAGCAATGCCTGATTACAAATGTCTCCTCTGATATATAAAAATGCCCCCTTGAATAATAGTATCTCCCCTCAGTGGAAACAAAAATATCTTGGATTTTTCTTATTCTTTTTGCAGACAGACTGCAGAATCGCCCCGCATCTCATGATGGATGAGAGTCAAACAACTATAACGTACATTTTCAAAGCCAGATTAACGAGATGTAAAAACGGAGAACATTATTCTTCTGTCACTGTGACTTTTTTGGGTTGATTTCTCTGGTTGTTTTTTGTGATTTTAATCATGACATTGACTGATGCCACCCAGGTCTCACACTGGCAGACAGCCCAGACAAAGAACCTGCCAAGTTAAACACACAGTTCTCAAACAAGGACAAATTGGAAGGTGAATGCATTGCTTCCACTTTTTGAAGCTGCTCAATAAGCATAAAGTCACGGTGCTAGCTAATGTCTTGTCAGATTAAGTGGGACACAAGCAAAACACAATAGCTGGTTTTCATGGATAAAATCAAGACTGTGTATCAGTTCAGGTAGTGATGTAGGGTGTAACAGTTATTTAACACAATATTTTAGCACCAGATCATTTATTCTACGCAGCAGTCAAACTGTTTTAATTGGTAGTCTGCATATCTGCTTGACTCACAGGAAATAGTATGTGAAAAAGCCCTGCCATGATTATTTCATTTTCCATTTAATTGTCCACTTCTACTTCTATGGTTTATATGCAAAGGTTGCAAAGAGCAAGGCCCTTCTCTCCAAAAATAATATCGCTTCTTTCTGCAGTGGTCACATGACGGCTATTGGACAAATGTTTTGCAGATGGTCAGACTAAATCAGAGCTTTTTGGTTTAAATCCGAAGCAGTATTTTTGGACAAAGGAAAGCACTGTGTCTCGGTAAATTTTGCGCTCTATGAACTTGAACGCTTCCCCTCCTGAATGGTGATATCTCACTATCTGGAGTGCACTTCTAGGATGGTCCTTGGACCATGTCAATGGTCAGATGTTAAATTTAATCTATGCGTTGATTGTCGCCCAGCAGCACTCTTGAGATGTTCAGGGGGTCAGTGATTGATCAGATGACTTCTAGGTTAGGTTTTCTGCAATATGGAACCTGCTGAGAGGTCCCAAATTGAAACAAGTGAATCTTGGAAGTATTGATTGATCTGAAGTGACATCTTGACCTACAGTTGTTTGAAAAAGTTCGGGTGCCCCTGACAATTTATATTATTTTCATTTATAAATCAGAATGTGCGTGGATCAGCAATTTCTTTTTGATCTATCAAATAACTGAAGGACACGGTAATGTTTCGGCAGTGAAATGAGGTTTACTGGATGAACAGGAAATGTGCAATATGCATCAAAACAAAATTAGACAAGTGCATAAATTTGGGCACCGGAACAGAAAAAATCACATCAATATTTAGTAGACCCTCCTTTCGCAAGAATAACAGCATTGAGGTGCTTCTTATAACCTCTAATGAGTGTCTGGATTCTGGATGAAGTTATTTTGGATCATCCCTCCTTACAAAACATCTGCAGTTCAGTTAGGTTTGATGGTAGTCGAGCATGGACAGACCGCTTCAATTTATCCCACAGATTTTCAATAATATTCAGGTCTGGGGACTCAGGTGGCCATTCCAGAACATTGTACTTGTTCCTCTGCATGAATGCCCGAGTAGATTTTGAGCTATGTTTGGGTCGTTGTCTTGTTGAAATATCCAGCCCCAGCATAACTTCAACTTTGTGACTCATTCTTGAACATTATTCTCAAGAATTTGCTGATATTGAGTGGAATCCATACAAACCTTGACTTTCACAAGATTCCCAGTACCAGCACTGGCCACACAGCCCCACAGGGTGATAGAATCTCCACCAAATTTTACTGTGGGTAGCACATGTTTTTCTTGGAATGCTGTGTTCTTTCGTCGCCATGCATAGATTAATTTGATTTTCTGCACAATGGACCTTTCTGGGCATCTGAAAAAACGTTTTCTTACCTACATAATGAGACTATAAATTACCATATTATTCTAATTCTGAGAAGTGCCTCAAAATTCTCAAATAAAATCTATTACTTGCAAGATTACTTCTCCAGGGGTTTTCTAAAAATGACCCAAACTGTAGATGCCCATGGGTGCTTAGTCAGAAGAATACAGTAATTAAAACCACATCTTAGGATCCACTTTCATGAGAATTAGAGCAGGTCTTTGCTACATTCACCTTACTGCAGAGCAACATCCGACTAAACTTATGGAATTGCAGTACCATTTTTCACTGAAATGGGTATACAGTACATTTTTAATACCTAAGGAGTGTTACACATTGTGTTCCTTTTCCATTCATAGATATAAAGGAATAAAGTGAATATGTAATGTTGTTTGGGCTCCACCAGGGATAGTTGTTTATCACATGGTCATGTAGGGCCAGTTCTACATCATGACCCTCCTATTGAATACTACCGCTTTGTATTCCATATTCAACAGGATCATCTTCATCATATCTTGTCATGCCACTGTAGAATCCAATTCAGCACAATATCATCAGAATCCTTGAGCTCTTGTTTGATGCATCTGGGGCCAAAAGGTCACCTATGAGGGAGGAGAAACATTGCTTGACTGACTTCTCTACAGAGATAATTAGCACTTGTTGTGTGTCCCCATCTGTAGAGAGTACCTCCAGTTTTCCCAACCTTTGTTCTCATTCCATTGTGAGTCACCCAGTCCTTCCAGGAAAAAGATGATCGACTAGGTAGGTGTTCCTCAGTATTTCCAGAGCTTCATTCGGTGGACCATGGTCTGTTACTTCCCACTTTTCAACTCTGTATCTTGTAGAGTGATGTAGGGTGTGTCAGACTGGGCAAGTTGGAGAGGTTCTACAGAGATGAAGCTCTAGCCTGATTGGAGTCTATGAGTGGTTGCCAGTTGTTTGTATCTCTCTGTTCTTGACTAAGCCTGTCTGTGGATGTTTGGTGGAGCTTCTGGACTGATGAATACTGCTCTCCTGTATGGGCTAGATCAACTTGCAAACAAAGGTAGACAACCAACAGACACTTATGCCAACAAAGAGAAGTGAAGCCTGTCATGATGCTTCTGTGATGACCCATAGACTAGACTTACACTTTCAATATGCTCTGTTTTCTCTCAGACCACTTAAATAACAATGTGCTAAAAAGTAATTCTGTATTTTTTTCCAGTGATGCCAAAAAATAATTGTGCACTGAAGCAATACAGTAATTTACCAATGAAAATTCATCAACTTTAAAAGTGTTTGCTTTAACCCCCCACCATGGCTTTAAACTGCCAAAACGGGAAGTGGAGATTCCAACTGGCTTTATATCTTCAGAGGCTCAGACTGTACTCAATCCCCGGGGGGAGTTTTAAACTGAGAGACACAGCTTATATTGCTGAGCAGTGTTTTGTCCATGGGTGTATGAAGAGCTGCCAGTGCTGGCTAGAGCCTCATATCTATTTGGACTGCATGAAGGCATTTGCTGTTTATTTTGAGCATTTTGTTTTTGTAAATAGATTTTCACAGTTCATTTAGAATTTGGCCTGTTTTTACCTGCTCCGGCCGCAAACCTGAATAAATTACTCATCCTGTACAAATGGCATTCATTCATTCATTCTCTCGTAAATCAAATACTCTTTCTGTTGCACTGACATGACTTGAAATATTTCTTTTGAAGTTACTGTAAGATGACTTCTATATACAGTAAAGATTTTTTCAGCTGGTTGAAACTTTTGTTAACTGACAAGAGTCCAAAAAAGACACTGTGCATTTCCTGTCTATAATGTATAATGGACACTATTTCTTGCACAACTGTATTTTTAGCCCGTTTTTGTTATTTACCAGATTCAGGTGCTCAACAGTCTGTGGTCACCGTGTCATTCTCTGTAACTCCGACGCCACACTGAGCCTGTTTACATTCACACTAAAAATCCAAACCAATAACTTTGTGCATGTATCTCCATTATTTTGTTCTTTTACATCTAAATCTGCAGCTGCCAATGTGTAAAAGGAAAAAATTGTGGAAAATGGAAGTGATGGCATTTAGGAAGGAGTTGAGGAAGGACTATCACGACAAGACCAAGGCAGATGCTTGCTGTATGAAAGCCAACAGTTGTTTTCTCTTCGTGGAGTATAAACATAGCACTTAGCCTATTTTGCTGGTTTATTAGCTCCCACAATAGGGCTGCTAACAATAAATACATAGATATTGCCATGTTCAACATGACAAGACTGAATGTTTTGAAGTTTGAGTCTTATGTCACTACATATGTGCATACTGTGAAAGAAATCTGATATTGGACTGAAACACGTAAATCAGGGTTTTTCGGTTGTTGCATTTCTCCATGTAAATGTGTCAGACCCTTTATTGTGCTGTTCAGTGAGGCCAATGTGGAAGTAACTTTAAGTTGTGACACAACCACTAGGCGACTGGGGAACTGATTATCTATCTCCAAGAAGCAATTTTCCCATAGAGATACACTGGACTTCTATCTGAAAATACTAAGCGAACACTTTTTTTTCATGGGTCATCATGGTCTCAAACGTCTTACTTGGACCCTCTAATAAGTAACATGGTGGTTAATCCAAAGAGATCAACCACTTTTTGCTCCCTTATTACAGCAAATAATCCGACAAATCTCTGCTGTGCTGGGCTTTGATTGACATGTCGCTATAGCAACAGCTTGCTAGTAAATTCGGATCGATTCGGACTTTCGTATCTTCTATTTATTCAATTTGTTCATAATTATACAGTACATGAGATGCACTCGACTGCAGCTGTGGGCAAGTGTTTACACTAACAACAATGTGATATGACGTCCGACGCTGCGTGGTCAAGTTTTACTGCATCAGTAAGCTAGTGGCTAATATTAGTTTCCCATGAGTCCAATGGCATGAACGCTTCATTAGTTCTGCTGCCGTTCGTCCAAATATGGTTATACCCTGTTTTAGGCCGTCCAGGAAGTGGTAACCTGACTGGCCTCAAAATGGCCCTTCAGAAACTAATGGGTGACAACATGGTCACTTTGTCCAGTTATATATACAGTCTATGGCCAGACCCATTTATTACAATTATCTGGCATCATTGTGCATGAGTTACAACAATAGAAACAACCACCGATTCCCTGGTGTCAAATTGAGCTCAAACGTGCCTCTAAAATGCCAGTCCACCTTCATACTGTTGACACCATCACTCAACTGAAGCCCCAGAACATCACAGATGAGGGTTTTGCACCTTTCAGTGGTAACAGTCTGTCTTTTTTATCTTTTTAAACCACAGCACACATTTCCACTCTTTTGCTTCATTTGACATGAGATTAGACCTGGAGAACTCAATTCTGCACCAATCTGATAAAAGTCACCCTCCTTGTGTAATACAATTACATGTTGCATATCTAGATGGAACAGTGGTCTATGTTAAGTGACAATAATTTTTTCAAGTCCTCCTGAGCCCATATGGCTTTATTCATCATGGTAGCATGCCTATTTCTCATGCAATCATGCCTGAGGGCTCAAGATATCAGGAAATTGAACAGTGGTTTCTAATCTTCTTTACACACAGCTTTTCCTGGACATCTGCCACCATATTATTACTGTGGATGATTATTTGTTACTGTGAAATCATTCTTTGTTGTTTTCACCGAGAGCTATCATTTTTAAATGATTATCAGTTGTACCATTAATTTTAATGCAACGTGATGAACTATGGTGCATCTTTACTTGGCGAACATACTATACACTGATTGATGCTTCTTTTATCGCCAGTCATTTTCTTCTCACGTGTTACCAATTAACTTGATAATTGCAGAAGCTTGTAGAACAGTGTTTTAATAATCTTTTCAGTCTTACTTTATCTTTGTTCCAACATTTAAGTGTGTTGCAGCCATCAAAATCTAAATGAGTTCAGTCAGTCATTTAGTATAATGAAACTAACAAATGAAAGACTACTTTATTTGCTTGATTAAATACACGATTAAAGCCATGCAAGTGAATCTGATACAGTTTGACAAAAACAAATCTCTGAGTAGAAGTCAACCACAAAAAGATCTTTCTGTTGAAAAGAGATCCTAATGCACCATGCAGGTACATTTTCTGAGAGACATGAGTCAAGAGAAACAGTGAATGGAAATGTCTCCTCAGCAGCAGATACACCTGTCTACTCCCCTCTCATCTATGTTTGCTTCGGCAACAATCTAGGTCATGATGATAAAATCATGACTATCACCATCAGCAAACCCCGAGACGTAGTGGATGCATACTGTCACAGCAGACCAGACTTCCACTGCATCACCGGCTCGCCAAACACTTGACATTCACTAAGGCAAATACACTGAATTTGCAAGAAAAATGTATCTGGTCTTTTGAAACCACTGCAGTCAAGACAACGGGTGTTTAGTTGTTTTCTTTTAGAATCAGTAGATTCTTCTAAATATGGAATGTGTCATTTTACTTTCAATCTTTTTTTTAGGTGTCAGAATCAAAAATAGTATCAATGTTACTTTTGAAAACTGGCATGAAAGTTCAAAACACTGCTGACTTATGTATAATGTTTTGTTAGTTCACACATTTTGGTTAATGCACAATATGCTGCAGAAAGTAACAACGGGGAAAAACAGATGCAGCTCTCTCAATCCAAATCAAAAGACTAAATAGATAAATAGATGGCCATGCATATCAAAAAGGTAAAGCACTTTTCCAGTCTTGTGTCTCAAGCAAATTAACATCAACTGATAATTACCAATTGATGTTAACTCAACGTACTACCCCCTTGTGAGGTAGATTTTCTACAGTCTGAAAAAGTCCACATGAGAGGCAACATGTTTTGTTTCACTTGAGACAGTTTCAGTTTCAATATGCTGAAAGGAAGTTATGGAATTGTCACCAATTTGATTAATCATTTGGTTTAAAAAATCCCAGAAAATGGTGATAAAGTATTTTTTCAGTCCAAGATAACATCTGGGGTTGTGTGGTTTAGTCCACAACCTAAAAGATATTCAGTTTACCGTTAAGGAGAAGGAAAGAAAGCAGAAGCTATTTACATAGGAACGGTACTTAAAAAAAAATCCACTGTCAAAATAGCTGTCAAAAATATTATTGCTGACAAATAGTCAGTTGGGTATTTTTGGGGAACAAAGTAACTGTGACATCATAAATTGGTTTCTGAATACCAGGGGCACCATACCGGGGAGAAAAGGGATGACAATTGTAACTCATGGGCCCTGGAAAATATAATAATTATTTAAACATGGGGATGTGGGGGATAGTCAAGAAAATGAGTAAAAATTAACAAAATATATTATGAAAATTAATTAACAAATGAGCAAAATAATTAAGAATATTAGTAAAATAGCGGTGTATGATTTTTTTCCGGTGGGAATACGGTGGATTAAAATTAAAATCTGTGGTTTGCAGTAAAGGAGAAAGATGATGGACAGAACTAACTTTCAACAGCTACTGGAAACAGTAGATCAGTAACAGTA
>JAQQAE010013018.1:0-12921 GCA_029823295.1 Pseudamia nigra | reverse complement strand
AAACCTCTCTTATCTTTTTAAATGGGTGAACTTGCACATTTTTACATTTCCCAATAATTATTGTCCCCACTGTAAATCTGAAATATCTCCTGGCTGTTGTCGGGTTTCGCTTTACGCCTGGACATCATCGTCGGTAACGCTCAGCCTCCTCTCCCATCCCGCCTCCATTTTTTGCAGCAGAGAGAGGGCTCCTCTTCTTTCAATTTTATGTTTTTAATTAAACTTTTCTTCGGGCAGTGGTGAGAAACAAGAGATGACTTTTAAAGTTCACACTGTCTCTGGGCTTGTTGAGGCAAACACTGTCTCAAACAAATTTATCAGCGTGCACTGGGATATTCTCTTTGATGCTACATAACCTGCTTCTGACCTGATAGGACTGATGAGCTCCGAGTGTTCGGTAATGAATTTGTAATTAATAATATTGTGCGTGAACTAAAAATGATGATTTTGCATTAACACCAGCTTTCGATGACTTTACAATGAAGGAAAAATGAGAATGTGAATATTTAGGGTATTTTCTTGTTTTCCTCATGAATGGGATTGTACGTAACACTGATATTCAACAGTCAAACACTGTCAACAACGGAGTGCAGTCGTGAACCCAAGCTTTCTTCCATGTACCTAAATCACAATTAAATTCCACCGACTGGATCTGTAGACTGATGTCAATCATTTGCTACTAAAATGGGAACTATTTTGGATTCACACTTTGGATAGTCTCTCGCCGAACGGCCTTAATGAAGAATTTGACATTAAAGCATTCTTGTGAAGTTTGGTTGTATTTTGTATTTTTTTGTTATTATTGTGACTTATGAGCAACATTATGATTAAGTCCCTTTATCTGGTTACATACATGTGTGGATATTTGCCCTTCATTACTATTATCATTATTATTATTTGTATTTTTTTTCTTACTGTATGTGTGCTCATGTGAGTGTGTTCAAGGCTACTCACAGGAGATTGTGTAGTAGTCTTATCTTAGCCGTTAGCTTAGCCACAAATGGCTGACATCATTTTCACATTTGTAATTTGCTCCGTTTTTCTATCAACTGATCAACAATGATTTTGATGCCAAACGTGAAACGTTTTTGAATTTCAAGGTATGGACTCATAAATGCACATTCTGAAAATGAGTCCATAGCTGTAATAGTGCTAATACAGCTGCTGTACAAATCCATATTATGGCCAGCATTACTGTATAGCCACACATACAGAAAACCTTAAGAATTCTAAACATGTCACTAAGTACAGCGTTGATGACAGCGTCGCATCACGGCATTTTCTTGTCACATTCATGAAGAAGTTACCTTTAACAGTTTTGTATGTTGAGACAAGAGCTCTATTAGTGCAACTACAACTACTGTACAAATACATATGATGAAACTGGTTCTCATAATTCCATGTATTTACACTACCTGATGTTTTTTACTGGTAGTGTCCATCTGGAAGGGTTCGTTTTACAGCAACATTCAGCCACAAAGTGTCACCACACTCCCCTCCTGCTCTGGAAACGGCACCTGGACCAAAAGCTTCAAACTGAAGTTATTTGACCCCGTATTTCTTCCAAAAGGTGACACTGTCAGTAAAAGAGACTATTAGCGTAGCTGTACTAAAATCTGATTAGCCATTTAAAGTGTAATTGTCAAAAGTCATAAAATCAGTTTTCCTTGAGGCTGTCATTTTTTATTTTTTTTTGTCACAGAGACAAAAAGAAACCCCCTTCTCGCCAGTAATGGCAACCATAAAATGAATGACATGTTTTATGACAGATCATTGTTCCAGACAGCGACAGATATCACTATCACACTGTAGCCATATCTGAAGAGTTCAACCTCATTAAGAGAAAAATAAACAGACGTGTTATGATTTTGATATGTGTTAAAATGAGTTCAAAGCCCTCCCTAAGAAAGGAACAATGACGACAACTTGACATGGAGTCAGATCTAAAGCTCGATTTTATGCCAGATTAATTTGATTAATCGGGGTTTTGTTTTACAGAAGTCACTGAAAAAGCCTTAATATTATATCACTTATTATTTTCTGAGAACCTTCCATAAACCATTTGCTTGTCATGATGTGAGTTGTGAATATATTTCTCCAGTCTACTAATTGCCTATTAATTCCATATCACTATTCATGGCTATTAATCTGTAGGTAATCTGAAAGCAATTCCACTATTTGAATTATGTTGATGTTTTGTCTGAAATTCATGTAAAAAGGGTTAGGGTATGTCTGAATCATCCACAAAGGACGGGATAAGAAAAAAACCCCACTGCTACCATGGTACCCGGTAAACAAATTCAAACTAAATTCACACGTTTCTGTGAGATATTGAAAAACGAGACTTTCAATGGCAAATAAATCAAAGAAAAAAAAGGCACGTATGGATTTTCGCTATAGTTGTTTTGAAATTCCCTGCACTTCCTGCCATCTTCGTCTTCTGACACTGTCCCCTGTGTCCCATCTGCTGTTTTTTTATTGGCTGTTTGCAGTCAGGTGGTTCATCAGTACATACTAACTGATTACCGTAAGTGCGGAAAATACGGTATGGCTCAAAAAGTTCACACCTGTTTAAGGTCCGTTTGGGTCGGTTCCCCTCACACACTAGATTTCTGCGCCAACAGTCATGCCGACTGCCCCCAACTAGTGCTCGTCCCCAGCTGGGAATTGTGGGTAAAATTAGGCAAACAAATCTTATGGTGTTTCCCCAGTGAATGTGTGTCACCTAAAACTTCCAAACTTTTGTTCATTTTTTTTTTCTCTATTTGGTGAATGCATACAAATACAGACACAGGTGTCGGTCGACACGTGACACAAAAGAACAATGACAGAGTTACAGGTAACGTGTAAACATCAAAACAAGACAAATGGGCCTATATATATGAATATACAGCAATCATAGTTGGATTTGTGTGCATGTGTGTGTGTGTGAGAGTCTATCTGCATGTGACGGGAATATCTGAACGGTGGAGTCAACGGTAATAATTAAGGCAAAAAAATAAAATTATAGAAGGTAAATAAAAATAAACAGAATAAAGAAATATTACATCTTCCTCCTTTTCTTCCATCCTTCCTCCCCCCCATTTTTTTTTTTTTTTGTTCATGATTGTTGACCAAGGTTTGCATCATTGATCAACACAAACATGGTCACCCGTCTGTCATAATCACCCGTCGTAAGCTTTTCATATACCGCACGGTGTCAGTATTATCTGATAAAACACAACCTGATTTTTAGAACCAGAACACACCAGAATAAAGATTTCTATCAGCATCGTTATCACGCTTTACACTTAAAATGTTGTGAACTATTTGTGACATAAAACATAAGATCTAGTGACTTCAGCCAGGTTTCAGTCAGCACATCAATATCGGTTCGACGTCTTGCCACAGGAGTGGACGTTTCTATCTGTTGAACTCCTTATTTCTGATTTTATGTGTTTATACTTTTTCTATATTTTTCTTTACAAACTGACAAAAACAACAAACCAAAGGTAGATATTCGCATTTACCCCTATACTAACTTTATCATGAAGTTTATTCATTTGTGTGGACGTGTATTAGAAACTTGATAACAAGATAAGACAACAAGCCCAAAATATGTCAAACTTTTGCACTGTTCTCTACATAGTGATGCCACCAGACTTGCATTGTGTGAGCTGCGCATTTTACTTCTCTGTACATGGAAGTATAATATTCTTGGCTTACAGCTGGTGAATTTAGTTTGATACATTCACTGATGAAAATGAAACGTGTGGTACTAGTGATCTGTGAGCAGCTGAGTGGTTTGGAACTCATGCAAGGTCAATTATGTGCACAGCCACGGTCAATGCGATGATTTATGAAAAGGGCAATTCAGGCAAAAATATTTCTGATCTTTTTATTTTGCGGAGCCGGCTTTGAGCTCATGACTCCAGCTTTGATTCCCTGAACCATTTGAGAAAGAACTGTCTTTTTCTTCCTGATTCCAGTGAACCTCAGAAGTAGACCGCAAAGGCATGGGTTCCCACCAGGTCAAATCAAACACTTAGTCGGGGGTCTTTAATTAATCCTACCACGACTTCTTCATTAACTCAACCAGTCAGACTTGATCAACATCATATTGACCTCTTCAGCAGACGAGGGAGGTGTTTAACAGCTGGCAGACACATTGTACCTTCATTGATGAGTGAATATGATTTAATCAGATATTTCCTCTTCTTATTGGTGCTGTCACAATTTTCTGCTGGTTAATTTGACATTTATAATGTGTTAACATGTACACAATTGACACAGCCCCATACATTTTACTTCCTGTCTTGACAGCATCCATACCAAATTAACTTTATCGAGTGATTCTGCAGCTTGAACTTGTTGTTGTTTTAGATTAAAGAAAGAATGAGCCATAAAAAGACACAAATTTGCAGCTGATTTACATGATGTACCAAAGGGATGACAGGTTGGCAGTTTTACCAAACACAAACATACCTATCGCACCATTGATCCAAGCATCTTTTCATGCTTAAATCCTATTGGTTGTTGAACAGATGAAGGTCGCGGCATCCATGAAACACTGATTCCGTTTACATGCACAGGAGAACTCCGATCATTATCGGATTTCCCGAGTTATCAGGTTACGAAGTGGTCATGTAAACAGCGTTATCCGATAACGGCAGTTATCTGATTTTGAGAAATCGGATTTCCCTCCAATACTCCCATATGGTGGTGCATGTATATCCAGTCATCAGATACCTATCGTTCTTTTACATCTGCACATGTGGAGAAAAAGAAATGATAGAAAATAGAGGCGGCGTAGGCACAACGTGAGCGGAAGAAAACGACAATAAACAATAAATAAAAAGTGTGCAGCAGAGAAAAGTCTAAAGAGAGACTTCTGGAGTGAAGAAGAGACAAATTTCATGTTGAATAAAATGAAAACCCTCAACATCCTCCATCTCCTCGACAGAAGGAATACAATTTTTTCGATGAGTCTACTCCGAAAGGAATCCGATAACGGACTCAACCATGTAAACCACGGTTTCCCATTATCACATTTCTGAAGTGCATGTAAACACGTCAAATCCGATGATTCAACTTATCTGATTACTCTTAGTTGTCAGATTTCTGGGACTCAATGAGAGGTTCCGTTCATCCTAAATTTCTGACACTGAGTTTTGTCTCAGGCGGTCTTTGGTCTCACGCTGAGACAACTGTTGGCGTTTTTAGCTCCCGCTGTGCTCTCGCCTTTACTTCCTGAGCGCTACTGCCCAGCTTCACCCAGCGTCTTTCTGTTGCCATCGTGGTTACGTGCGGGTCACCCGCCCTCTAACTATGTGACGCCTGCACAAGGAACAGCCTAGGAAAGTACTTTCTGCATGAAAGTTCACTCATAGTGAACAAGGAGTAACATCACGAGTGAATTGGAGGTGTGTCTGCGTGCGGCTGCGGCACAGCGACACAAGGTAAAATGTCCTTTTCACAATGAACAAAGTAAGCAACTAAATAAACAAAAATGAAAAAAAAGCAACTGGTGGAACAAAAATAAGCAAAATATCCAACAAAATGAACAAAAATGAACAAAATATGCAACAAAGTGAACAAAAATAAACAAAATAAGCAACTGAATAAACAAAAACGAACAAAATAAGCAACTAGTGGACCAACAATGAACAAAATATGCAACAAAATGACCAAAACAAGAAAATAAGCAACTAGTAGAGTAAAAATATACAAAATAAGCACCAAACTGAACCAAAATTTCGGCCTTGAATTGTGAAGCGCCTAGAGATAATGGGCGATTATGATCGGCGCTATACAAATAAAGTTTGATTGATTGATTGACTAATATTTTATTTCCAAATTGTAACAGATGTTGTGGACATTCACGTCCTTCATAAGATAATGAATACTTTAGTATTAAATCATAAAGCAAGTTGTCAGCTTCGTCTCCACGGAGAAGTGTACGCTGTTTCCTTCTCTATTTTGATTGGCTGGTGAGTGAGCTGTGACTGACAAGCACAGCTCTGCTCTACAGACACGCATTAAAAAAAAAACTGCACACTGACAATGTTTTGGGGCTGAGTTCCATAGGTTTTGAATGGAACCGTGATGCTGCCGGTGCCAAAAACACTTCCTGTGACGGTGCAACACTGAATCGCTGTTTTTCGGTCGTAACCAAAGAGATGACCATGTTTTAAGTTATTTTCGTTGAGACGGCCCTAAACTGCACTATGTAGACCAGACTTTGCAAGCTAAGATGGATTGTGTTACACTGTCAATCCAAAAGAAATGCTTTGAAGGGGAATTTGCACAGAACATCACCCTCTATAGATTCACTGAGTTTTGGAAAAATCTTGGCGAGTAAAGAGGCTTAAATGAATGAACAAGCCACAGATTTTAGTTTCCTTTGTTTCATGTCGCTCATTTTTCTGCTCTGATTCTGTCACTAATCCCTTACATTTATTCTCCAACCCTTGCATGATCATCAGATTGGCAATATGTGAATTAGTGCCATAGCAACCAGCTATCTACCAGAGACACTTTGATAAAAATCAAAGCTTTTTCAAGCCTCAGCTTTATCACTTGCTCCTTTTTATTCGTTTATTTGTTTTCTTTTTGATGCCGTGGAGAATCACTGGTCTCTCCAGAAACCTGTTTACGAAGCCAAATTTCAGGGAACGTGATAGCTACAGTGTCTCCAAGCTTACTAAATCCTTTCCATTTCCCTCTTATGTTCACCCACTTTGGCATCCGTCATGCATCCAGCCATCTGTCTGCCACGTCTTTCACTCCAAGAGCTGCCTCTGCCGCTCTGATTACTCTTTATCACCGCGCCGACTTCACTGGCAGCTGTGGTTATTGCATTAGCCATCAAAGCTGCCCTGTCATCTTCGTGTCGCCGGTCTCTGCGCAGCCCGTGGCGTCGTTGTGCCGCCGCCGCCGTTCGCCTTATTGCTCACTAACCCCTCTGCCCTTTCCTGCGACTGAAGCTATTAGCTCGCTCACACAATCACATGACTCTCATAAGGAGGATCAACTTCGGCGTAAGCTCCTGCCCTCAAGCTTTAGCTGTGTTTACAGAAGCTGAATTGGGTCAAATTGCGACGCTTTTAAAGGTGGCAAACATGCCGACTCGGTGTGGCTGTCGGCAGGATATTTCTGTCACAAATTGTGGAAGTTTCTGTGTCAGCGCTTCAAAATCGCACTTAAATGTCAAAACACGGTCAAAACAGCCAAAACTTTGCAGGAATGTAATTAAAAAAGTTATTGTCATACGAGAGCTGCTTGAAAAACACTTTTCAAAGATTGATCACATAAAGTGGTGTCGCTGCACGCTGTGTTTACAGTCATTTTGTTCGAAAACGCCGAGGACATCGCATCGTCACCGACACATCTTGTTGAAACTTGCATTTTAAAGAATTCCACTCGAGCTCTTTGTGACTGAATTTAACTGAGTCTGAATCACTTGTGTTATCAGAGCTGCTGTGAAATTACACCCTTTTGTAAAGCACTGTTACAAAAGAGATTCGAGTTATGTGAGATTTGGGTCGAGTTGAGAACATGCGATACAATCATAAAAGAATAATATCATTCAGTTCTGTACAAATTCATGTCTTTTGTATTACTGAATGTCCTGTTTAAAAAAAAAAAAAAAGTGTAACGAAGCACTCCAGAGACATCATCTGAAGTCGAAAATCATCACACCTTGTCGGCTGTATCTGTATCTTTTTTAGGAGCGACAGCTGATTTTTATTACTGTGGAATGGTTACTGAAAGAAATGGGAAAAGGAAATATAGTACATTATCAAATAGAGTCCATCTAATACTTGACATTCCCTTGTGCAAGTAGTTTGAGGCAGCCAACATCCTCTCCTCAGCAGCAGAATCAGCAGATGTAGCCGAGCTCCAGTGCTTTTATAAGAGCACACAAGAGTAACAAAGTGTGCTTGATTTACCAAAAAATAGGGGTTCTTTTGATAAAATAAGCAACTAGTGGACTAAAAATTAACAAAATAAGCCACACAATGAACAAAATGTGCAACAAAATGAGCAAAAATGAAGAAAACACTCCAGAATATGAGCAGAAATAAACAAATTAAACAACTAGTGGACTAAAATGGAACAAAATATGCAACAAAATGAACAAAATGAGCAAAAATGAACAAAATAGGCAACTGGGGATGAAAAATGAACAAAATATGCAACAAAATGAATAAAACTAAACAAAATATGCCAAGAGTGGACCAAAAATGAACAAAGTAAGCAACTAAATAAACAAAAATGAAAAAAAAGCAACTGGTGGAACAAAAATAAGCAAAATATCCAACAAAATGAACAAAAATGAACAAAATATGCAACAAAGTGAACAAAAATAAACAAAATAAGCAACTGAATAAACAAAAATGAACAAAATAAGCAACTAGTGGACCAAAAATGAACAAAATAAGCAACTAGTTGACCAAAAATGAACAAAATAAGCAACTAGTTGACCAAAAATGAACAAAATAAGCAACTGGTGGACCAAAAATGAACAAAATATGCAACAAAATGACCAAAACAAGGAAATAAGCAACTAGTAGAGTAAAAATATACAAAATAAGCACCAAACTGGACCAAAATTTTGGCCTTGAATTGTGGAGCGCCTAGAGATAATCGGCGATTATGATTGGCGCTATACAAATAAAGATTGATTGATTTGATTGATTGAAAATGAACAAAATAAGCAGTGGACCAGAAATTACATAATTAAGAACGTAAACAAAATTGACCAAAATGATCCCTGAAATGAACAAAATAATCAAAAAGATGAACAGAAATACATAAATTCATTGAGAAAATTACCAAAAAAATGAATCCAACAATAAACAAAACAGTTCTTTTATAATAATTATTTATAAAGCTGTACTTCTGGGAAGAGTGTAATCGATGACATCATTTAGACAGATACAGTGTCGTGATCATGGTCAAGTATCATTCAACATCTTTTGTGTCATGTTTCATCATATAACACACACCTACAGGGGGCGCCACCTCGGCTCTTTTCACCTTGCTCTCCAAAAACGTGGAAAATATTAAAAGAGCTGATGGCGTTGACGTGTTGATGAACATGACGTGTTTGTGTGACATGTGTGACACTGTATAATCTTTGGGCATCTCTGTATCTGACTCGGGATCAGGCTATTTTTAAAATTCATCTGTTGCGTGCCCTCCTCAGCATTCTGTCGACATTTTGTCATTTTATATCCATCACTGATGCAGAAGAAGCTCCACTTCAGAATGACTCCAGTGTTTTTTATGTTACGAGTTCTTTGGATATTCATTGCAGTATTGATTTCTGTCTCAAATGCTCTGTTTGGTTTATGTATTTGAGTTCAGTGTGTGCACGAGGCCCTGCAGCCTCACGGCCGTTTACTGGAATTGGGAGGTATTTACGACTGCTTATGATTAAGGACAAGAGGCACACCCAATCATTTTAAAAAGACAGCAGGATTCATCATTTTAAAGAAAACAAACATGGATTCTTCTGCAGTTTATGAGCATGGTGGTGAATTTTAAACTTTTTATGACCATTTTAAAAACAAATGAACTCTTTACATGCATGAATTATTTTAAGAAAAACTGAGGATATGACATTTTGAGCTTATTTTGGGCAAGGTAGTGGTTTAAAATGGTGAAACTATGCACATAAGGTCATGTCAGTGTAGTGAAAGATTTCATTATAGGCAATATTCTATTATGCATTGCAGTGTGTGGAAAAAAAAACTATTCAAATCCCTTCACATCCTACATTTCAGTATGTTTTTCATGCATTGGACTAAAAACTATCGAAATTGGTTCATCCTTGCTCCTGAAGGACTAAACCTCCAAATTAAGTTTAACTCTTTAAAAGGCTGAACCATCAATGATTGCAGAAAAGCTTTAATTCTGTGAAGTTTTTTATTGGTTTTTCAAACCAGTGAGAAAATGTAAGAAACATTTTGTACAGTGACATGCAAAGGTGTGTGCATCCCTGGTCAAAGCGAACTGTTAAGAAAGCAGAAGATGAAATTATCTCCAAGAGGCTCGAAGTTAAAGATGCAACTTTGTTTTTTTCAATATTTTAAGCAGCATCAGTGTGTTTATTCAGAATTCAGACATGGAATTTTGTATCGATTACGCAGGAGAGTTTTCTTCTGATGACTCTTCTATGATGGCCATATTTGTGCAGGAGTTGTTGAACAGTTGAAGAGTGGACCACAACTCCATAGTAACGCCATAGTAACGCCATAGTAACTCCATAGTAACGCCATAGTAAAATCTACCTGCAGGACTTCTGCAGTAAACCGGGGGTCCTGACTTTTTCTACCAATCCTGAGAGCAGTTCTGATATTTCTCTTGGTCTTTCAGACACTTATCTTGACCTCCACTCTAAAATTTTAGAAAACAAAAATAATACACTGGTATTGCTTAAAATATTGCAGAAAATGCTATGCCTTTTGGAGATAATTTCATCTTCCCCGTGTTTAACTGTTAACATTAAGAGAAGCTTTAACCAAAGTGCCCAAACTTTTGCACGTCGCTGTATAACTGAGATTTGGTTTATACAGTAACTAAAAAATTGAAACATGAGGCATTTATTGTAACAGACTTACATTTACTTTATCTACATTATTGTATTTCTTGACCATGAAAACATACTCATAGCCTTTGCAATAACATTCATATCATTATTAGTTCAATAGTTATTCACAAAGTCAGTATTTCCTTAATAGCAATTTTCATCATAATCTAGGTCCATACATAATGAAGATACCAAAAAAAATCCACACTGATTCAGCAGGTCTCTACCATTATTTGTTCTCTTATATTCCACGCGAAATGTACATTTCACTGTTCTGGATCGTAGGCTCCAGATGAAGTTATGCAAAAATGCTGAAATTGGCCCTATCTCACAATAATAAAGAGTTCTTCAAAAATTTCCCCGATCCAGACGGTGATCCGGATCAATCTCAAAGTCTAACTGATTGGTCATTATGCCTTTTCCAACCTGTCCGGAAAATTTCATCAAAATGTTTTCCTGACTTTTCGAGTTATCCTGTTAACAGACAGACAAATAAACAAACGGGACAAAAACATAACCTCCTTAGCGGAGGTAATTATGGGTCTAAAATCTGTAAGTATCAAATATGATAAATTGGGCTCTAAAGGATACGATCACTTTGTCCATCAGCTGTTTCAAATCAATGTATTTTTCCATGATTTTACCTCATTTGTGATATTTATTGGAAGCTCTTGCAGGCCCAAAATTAAAGAATGGCTCAGTCTTTTTACACAGACAAAACTAGAACAATGCTGGCTTCACAATAAAGTCAAAGTAAATTTCATTTGCTTTCTATTTTTTTTTAATTAGCATATTTTCTTATAGCTGAACATCCATCCAATTGTACATAAAAAGATAATATTTGCTGTCTGTATAATCCCCAGGTTTCAGCCTTGAATGTTGAAGTGCCTAGAGATAATTTTGGATTATGATAGGGGCTATACAAATACAAATAAATCAGATTGAATAGTACTATTTTTAGAATGCCTTTCCTGATTTTGAGTCACCTAAAAAGCATTTTAAAGTCGGAAGTAATAAGAAATAATACAAAATAGTCTAAAAGTCACAGCATTAATACCTCATAATGCACATTTCAGTCTGTCATTATCCACACACAGTGTAAACCGAACATTAAAACGCACATCTGATATTTAAACGATTGTTCACGTGTGTTTTTCTCGTGGGACTTTACACTGATTTACAGTTTACACTGATTCAGTGCGTCTGAAACATGCACATTATGTAAAATCATCACTTATTTTGACTGAATCGGTAAAGTCCCATCAGTCTTTGCTTCTCCTCTTCTAAACGGTTAACCTAACTATGTGACATCAAACCGCTTGTGTCTTTAAGCATTGGACAAAAATTGCCGTCCAACTCGGTTAGGTTAATAGGGACGCGATGGGGGCCGAGCCACCAGGTGTGACACGTCCACACGCTCGCACTCGTACACAAACACACACCTTCCACCCTGCAGGCCTCCCCTGACAGCCCTTTATTTGTCACCACACGCTTATTAACGAGCATCCCAACTCTTCCCATCTTTCTTTTTCCATTTTTTCTCGCCCCTCGCAACACCTTTCTCCTCATTTTCTCTCCTCAGCAGTCACGTGGGTCTCACCTCATTAAGTTGATTCCTTCCCCACAGATTCATTATAGTGAAAGTATTTGCTGTATGAAATGGATGCCCTGTCCCAGATAGAGATGTCCCCTGGTCCAGCTCTGGTCCCCTGCCTCATAAACATCAGTCTCCCCTATGAAAATAGAAATCTTTCTCTCTTTAGCCACTGACGTCCCCCCGCTGGTGTGATAGTGGGACATTGTCAAGGATACTGCGCCAAAAGGATGGCGCTTCCTTATAGCAGCTAAAGAGTGGGCAACAGCCGTTTGGGTCAGGCTGCATCTGGTGGGCTGTGAGGGGAACCAAGAGTGGGGAGTGGGTTCCACCAAGCAGAGGAGAACACCTTTAATCTTTAAAGGTCCCACATCTTAAATCTGTACCTGTGTTACTTATATATGTCTATAAAATGTGTTCATAAGATAAATTGTGTTGCTTTCAGTTTTTTCATGGGTGTCTAAGGGCATCTTTTTAACTCTGCCAAACATGCTCTGATTTTTTTGCCATTCCATGCCATACCATGCCCTCTTTATTTATAGAGCGCTTCAGAGTCATGAAAGTTTTTCTGTCCATGCTCCAACTCAGAATCTTCTTCTTTTCCTTTCAGCTGTTCCTTTCAGGGGTCGCCTCAGCCAATTATCTGCCTCCATCTCACCCTGTCCTCTGCATCTTCTTCTCTCACACCAACTAACTTCACCACATCCATAAATCTCCTCTTTGGTCTTCCTCTAGACCTTCTGCCTGGCAG
>JAQQAE010013017.1:0-12921 GCA_029823295.1 Pseudamia nigra | reverse complement strand
GAGCTCATCAATCCTTCACATCTGACATCGAGATAGCTGAGAGTCAGGCCCAAATATCTGCACTTAAAGAGGAGGTGTATTTTAGTTTGACAATTTTCTTCAGTTGAGAAGCAACAATAAACAGCTGAACTCGTGTTTATGTGTCAAACAGCTACGTTCAGGGAGGGCACAACACATGTAATGCCTTTTTCAATAGCTGTATTGAACATAATTGGAGACTAATGTGGTGTTTTTCAACTTGTTCCCAGCAACAACACAATAAACTGAATAATATACACAATTGATGTTAATTGTAAGATGTGAGTGTGTGCACATCGGATGATTGGTAACATTAAATGTAGTAGATCAGTAGGCCGCTCCTTAAATCTTTCCCTACGTACTACAAGAGCATAACAGAAGTCCTGAAATTCAGTACGGCTTTTGTACCACTTTTTGTACCACCCCAAGATTTTCAGTGGCCCTGTCTGGCCCCTCATTGGAATATTTCTGCAGGTACCACTGTATCTCTGAGGAAGAGAGAGAGAGAGAGAGAGCAGACGCCCTGCGAAGGAAACTCATGTCAAACGCTTGTATCTAGGATCAGCCACGATCCTACGTAGATCCTAGAGCAAGGACTTATATTTATGAACCATTTTAGTAATGTTAATGACTAACGACTACCACTAGTAAGTACTAATCTGGAGGATAGGCATAGTCATAAGGGTCTTCTGAATCACTCTTAGTCTGACATGTCACCTGGGACCAATTTGCCTTGGGAGACCCTACCATGAGGAACATAGCTCCTAGGATCGCTCAGATACACAAACCCCTCCACCATGATCAGGTGGAGATTCAAGGAGGGGTCTTATTTTTAGGACTTATGTATATATTTTTTAAGATTTTAATCTATAGTATGTCTAGTATCATATAACACTGTGAGTTAGACCTTAGTAGTAGTAGTACCAGTAGTAATAGTAGTTAGTAGTACAGTCCAATATTTACAAAAACACACAAACCAAGAGGTAATTATAATTTATTATAACTGAAGAGCATACAGGTGTAGAAACCAGTCCATATTTTAGAGACACATTGGAGTCTAATAGACATAAAATAAATTAACATGAAGTCAAGATGAAGAGACATGTCCCAAAACCCACAGCATGCAAACCAACACAATATACATAGTACTAATACACTAGTACACCCACCCTGCACACACAGTACATGTAGTACTAGTAGTACTAATACACCAGTATTAATACCAACAGAGCACAGTCCACATCACTGATACGGTACATGTGAAACAAACAAACCCGTTCCATAATTCTTTTAAATAAATCTTTCCCCAGTATTTTTCATTTTATTTTGTAAAATATAAAGTATGATGCTCAGTCTTTTCCAGTTTCTAAAATGTCACCAATCATTTCTCATGTTTAATGTCATGTGATCAGCTGATTAACGAGCTGCTGTCTTTTCCTGCTGCTGTATGTAGTCCCGTCATATTTTCAGGTAACACATCAACATCAGCTTGACTAAAGTCACGTTAACGTGTGATCCACACCTAACCCTCCGACACGTCGCTGATGACCTGGTGGATGCCACTTGTCGACGCTCCACCAGGCCCTCGTTTCTGTTAGACACAGAACTGACGTAAGCTGCTCCAAATCGTGGACAATGAGAGGAGTTTGTGGAGAAATTCAAAATAATCCACCTCGGACCAAACGCCACAAACACAACCAGCATTAAACACAGCAGAGAAAGTGATGACAGTTCAGAAGTCCAGAGGAACATTAACATCACTACACGGACTGAATTCTGCAAACCACAGCTGGTACCAAACCGGAAACATCTAACTGGGTTTATTTTCATATGAGCTGGAAAATACATTTTATGGAAGTTATCTGACACAGAAACACAAGTCATTTTCAAAATTCAAAGATGCAGGCAGAGATCAGCTACCTGCTGAAAACGTTCATATGATGAGCGTCAATAAGTCAAATGGAGCCTCAGCTTAAAAGGATCAAACAATGTTAAGTAGCAGGAAACAGAATGAACCAATCACAGCTGCAGAGGCTTTGCAGATGAAATACAAACCTGTAGCACCTTTAATACCACTGTGAGACCACCATCAGACCACCGTCCATGCAGACGAAATGAACACTTCTAAAACACGGACCTGGTCGACTGAAGCCGGTCAGGGTCAACCACTGAAGCAGACACTGGTGTGTCAACTGTCTGGTTTTGGAATGAATGTAGAGTACGAACTGTGGTGATCTGGTTGGGGGGTTGTGTGGTTACTATCCACACTACGGGGATAGTAACCCCCTCCCCCCACTTCCTTGGTTGCAGACCCTAACCATGAGTCTAAAGGCCCATTTATACTTTACGCTAAGTTCACATCCTCATACAGAGGGGGCGCTCTGACCGGTCTCCACGTACATTATGTACCAAGTTTGGTACGTTTCTGAAGAGCTTATGGATTCGTACCTCAATGCAGAAAACGGAGCAGTACTACCGGAAGTCGTGGGGACAGTGTTGTGCAGTATAGAAGAAAAAGAACAGAACACACCGTAAACACCGAAAGATTTACAGAAATGGCTCAACTTTTTGAGGACAGTCTGTGCCACAGACTGTATACATTAGTGTCATCTTGGACGACATCTTGAAGTCAAAAACAGGATGCAACCATATTTGGACAAACAGCGGTGGCGCAACCGGAGCATCGGGAAAAGTAACCACTAGCCTACGGACGTGCTAAAACTTCACCAAGCAGTGATAAACAAAGTCATCTTACAAACACTTACCCACAGCTGCAGTTGAGTGAATCTCAGGTAAAACTATGAACATATTAAATAATTAGAAGATATGAAGGTCCGACTCTGTCCGATCCCACCGGGGAGACTAGTTACCATAGCAACATGTCAATCAAACCCCAGCACAGCAGTAATATGTTGGATTATTTACAGTAATATCGTCATACCTGAGCAAAACGTTAAAGATAGACCATATCACTTATTAGAGGGTGCAAATATGACAGCATAATGACTCATGATAAAACATGTTTTGTTTAGTATTCTCAGATAAAAATCCAATGTAACTCCACACTAGAGGACAGTCTGAACTCCACACTGCCCTCTAGTGGATTGGTTGTGTAGATCCACGCCAACATAAAGTACACATGGGAGTATGGCGACGTTTGACAACATTTGATACGCAATCTAAGTTGTTGTTGTTGTTGTTGTCCTTTCGGCTGCTCCCCTCAGGGGTCGCCACAGCGAAATCATTCGCATGTTTGATCTGGCATAGGTTTTTACGTCGGATGCCCTTCCTGACACAACCCTTGCAACAAGGGAAAGACTCTCGTCCCTGGGTGGGCTCAAACCACATTTGATATGCAATGTAAGTAAAGGAGCATAAATGGGCCTTAAACCACTGAGGATGGTCTCATCAGAGGACATACTATCTTGGGGGGGGGTCTACTTGGGTTACATAAAGTTCAGAAAAACAATCAGGTCTGAGTGAAAATATCAAACATCAGTTTAGACACACTCAATGTTTCTTAAAGAGTTCAATGAAAACATTAGTTGTGTTTTCCATTAATTTCCCACTGGTTTAAAAAGTTTCAAACTGTTTGAACATAATGAGTTTCTAAGCATGAAGTCTCTAATTAGTGAGATCATCACAACAAAAAGACATTTAGCAGTCTTTAAACTGTGAGTCTTTTTTAAAATCCTGACAACCTCATGTATAAACAGACAATAAATCAATAAAACAATATGATTCCTTTGGTTTTTTGAGCTGCAGAAGATGCGTCTTATTATTGATCCTCATCAGAGTGAAGTGACATTTTAATGTCTCATATTGTCTGAGACACATTTTGATTCTTGGATAATTTAAGTCTTTATCATGGAAAATTCAAAGGTACAATATGTAACGTGTGTGTTGTGATGTTTTTAAAAGGAGCAGGTCATTTAGTAAATCTGTCTAAACTGACAGGAGCATCAGCCACCTGAATCTGACGTGACCTTTAATACACAAACTTTGTAGAACCCACACTTTCAGAGCAGTCTGCTGCTGCTTCTCACACATGCAACCAAGAAATAATGCGAGCTTTGCACAGGGATCGCACATTGAAAAAGACTCACCATGTCCTCACAGACATAGAAAAACACAAGGTCACACAACGGAACATGTCCCAATCTGTCATTAGAATGGACACAGTCATTAGAACAGACACAGTTTTAGCTCATCTGTCAGTGTGTGAACATGGATGTGACTCAGTAAACATACACCTGACAGGTTGCAGTTTAAACATAAATACATGGCTGCATCTAACAAACATTTTAAATACAACGTTTAAGCATGTCAGTGTTTACTGAGGCACTGAATGATGTATACATACACGTCATCATATATTACATATTGTACCTTTAAATGTCTAGTGAGCCCAGATGTAATATATACTCTTTTCATAAAGTGGTTTAATTCTAAAGTCAATGTCTGTAATAAAATATAAACTATGTTTTGGCTCAAGCACCAACATATCACATCATGTTTGACGTGATCTATATGAGGATGCAGGTCACATGTGCAAACTACAAATCTGTTCAACATGACGACAGCAAATGTTTTTACATTCAAGGCTGATAAATATACTCCTTTATATCTACAAGGCTTTAGTCAGTTTGGTATCAGTGTGCGATGTCTGACCAGCGTGTGCACTCAGAGGTGTGAGGAGCTGCAGCGACTCTTCACTTTGGGCACCACCAGTATCTCATCTCCGTCTCTGATGCTGTAGGAGTGAAGAGCCCGGGAGCCGCACCTCAGCTCCTCCGGCCCCACCACCGAACACATCTCCCTGTTGATGTAGAACAGGCGGATGCCGTTGTTTGGCAGCTGCAGCAGAGCCTTCAGCTGCTTCTTCAGGTCGCCCACTTTCTGCTCCAGACGGAGGCTGACTGGCTCCACGCGGTCCCCCCAGCGGATGTGCACCATGGTGGAGCGAGGGCTCAGGTCCACTTCTGCCAGAGGGGCCAGCTGACCATATTTGGATACAAGGATGTGATACCTAGAGGGAAAATAGAAGGGATTACTGTATTTTCTGGATTACAAGTCGTGTTTTTTTGTGTAGTCTGGCTAGGGGAGCAACAAATATATCAAAGCATCTTTTATATTAAAGAAATTCGAGTATAGGGTGCATGTCACACTGACAGCTGCTAGAGGAGGCGAGCCGCGAGCTCTCTTTTCTGGCGCGCCACACGCTTGACGCGCGTTCCCCGAACAAATGCGACCTGTTCTGCAGAGCAACTAATACATGTGTTTTTCTTCTTCATTATGCATTTTTTGGCTTGTGCGACTAACATACTGGAGCGACTTAACACCTGGAAAATACGGTATATAAAATTACCCACAAGATACTATATCTATCTGTACTTGACACAACTGAAACAAAGTGGACAGGACCAGAACGACTCCTGGAAACTCAGGACAAGTTGACTGAAGTCAGTCAGAGTCTGTATGTTAATAGTCTGACACTTCCAGAACGCCCCCCTGCAATCAGGCTGGCGACTTTGCCCCTTTGTATTAAATGGTGGAACACAGTGTGACATGCTACCGGTGTCTCACGTGAAAAGACAAACACCTGACCTTAGTGATTCTGTGTGTATATTCTACTGGACTACGCTGATGTGGAAGTGAAGCCTGATGAAACTAAAAAAAAAAAAACAGAGGTAAAATCTTAATTTTACCATTGTTGAAAAATGTGTGGAGTTCACTTTAAAAAGACAGAATCTCTGAGTTCGTTGGCTCTTACCTGCCGTGAGAAAGCTCTCAGCCACCTCAGGGGAGGGCATGTTTCAGATAAGAACCCAGGAACGATTAAATAAAATCCAGGAGAAAAGGCCCTGTGCTTTCAAAGCTACTGTAACAGCTGGTCCAATCAAAGCAATTTCCCCTTCCCTCCCTCAAAAGTCCCCCACAAAGCCTGTCCCCCTGGTCTGGGCTTTCTGTCCAAAACTTGTGGTCCGCCCTGGGAATTCTCCTCTAAGGCTGCAGTGTACAAAGTGCCATTCTAAGAGAAGTCATTTAGCTAAAAGGCTTCATTTAACTGGATAAGCCAGGTATAATGAGACTAATACTGCTGCAGGTGATAATGAGCCAGAATTACACTTGCCTTTTCCTAAATTCTTCCATAATGGACAGTGAAGTAATGAACTGATCTTGGTAAAGACCTCTTTCAAAAGACCTGTTTCAAAAGGTAAACGTTGATTTCCCTGGACCCACTCTTTCACTTTTACATCTTAAGGAAACGTTGACTTCTTTAAATTTCTGCCCATTTGTTTTAGATCTAGTTGAAATATTTTCACTTTGAATCTATGTCTCCAAAATACCCTGTGCCAGACCTATTCACCTGAGAGGCTGTAACCCCCCCCCCCACATGGTTCTGATCCATAGGGGTAGGAAGGCCACAGCTCCGTCTGAGCTGGGGGTCCTGAGTGGAACTCCGCTGTAATGCCCACACAGTCACAGTGATCCTATTCCTCAGTACATACAATGACAAACTGACACTGGACCCCCACCACAAATATTCAAAAAGGCACAACAATCACGAAGCACAAGGACTGTTTAATTATTACAAGTACTGCAATGGGATGACCAGCGGGAAGCGTCCCCCTCCTTGCCGTGTGTTGTCCAGAGTTCAGTGACGACAGGAAACATATCAATCTCTCAACTTAAGGTTTGAGACGGACGGAGTAGGTGTATACATAAAAACCGCTACCTCGTGTATCGCTTTTCCAATCAGAGAATTCCCGGGACAAAGGCCTCATTGAGCTGCGAGAGACTGGTGGCATTGTCTCCCAAAGGTTAGTTTCCCCCAGTCAGGGACTACACCTTCCTTCACAAATCCCTCCTCAACATTCTGCTCAGGTTAAGTGGAATTCAGACGCAAAAGAGCCAGCAATCATTTCCCTGCTGTCACAGCCTTGAGGTGGGACTGTGAAATGTATATCACACTGTAAATGAGGCAAAGATGGGGGGGTCTATTGTTATTAGTATGACTTTGTAGGTGTTCAGAGGTGGAGGTGTCTGTGGTTCTACAAGGTGCAGATTTCCACTGACATGGTCCATTATTGGCTGTAAAGATTTAGAGGAGTGGACATTCCATTTACATGATATTAACGAGGGATGAAGATGATTACAGTACATCACTGACTCATTTTTTTATTGTGAATTAAGCAGAAAACCTTAGTGTTAATTGTAAATGTGAAAGTGAACAGATTTGTTTCTGGGTCCTTGCATCCCAGAAGGTTCGTCCTGATGAACATCCAGGTCAAACCTCGTGCAGTCGACTCATTTGATTTTAGTTTTTTCATTACTGTAGTGAAGACTCGCAAACAGCAGTGATACATTTAATACATCTACTACACTGTCTTTCATTTCATCATCACTGGTTGATAATCAGTGGTGTTCAGGTATACCTGATGTGGTCTGTGGTCCGGAGGCAGACGTACAGTGTGACAGGCACACGTTACACTAACACGTTATTTTATACTTTCCTTTAAACAGGCACTCAGGTGAGATTTAATCACACATCCTCATGCACACATTCCCTCTACTTGCCGACTCTGAGTGGCTCTAAAATGTCATATCTGTCACGTTTTATTCAGTTGTGTTTTTGTAACTGATGAAAAGGATGATGTCTGCTTTTTTTTTAATCAAAAAAGTCAGCACTGGAAATTATGTTGAGGATTGTTTGGGGGGGAAAAAAACACCAAACAGTACAGATGACAAAATTATTTTAAGAGACAACCTACCGTTATCATCTGAACCTATGATCATGTCCTGCATAAGGTTATGTCACCAACAGTAATATTCATAAATGTATGTGAGCCTCTATTGGATTGCATGAAAACACATATGCATCATTGAGTTCAATAGCTATTCACATGTAAATGTTGAAGATCTGTCAAACGCGTGACACATTACTGAATCAGCAGACTTTCAGTTTCATGTCTATAGCTTGATTTACTACCTTACACTAGATATTTAATCTGTAAGTATCATCATTCTGAATTAATATATACACGATATTGTCCATATCTGGATCAAACTTTGTGCTTTGATAGAATCTATTCTGGTGTTATCCTGTGTTTTCTAGGTGTTATTTGTGTCATTATGTTGAATTTGCTTCTATCTCACTATGATGAAAAATCCTTTAAAAACCTTCTGGATCCAGATGATGATCCACATCACGATCACAATCTGATCCACTGGTCCTGGTGACATTTATGACCCATCCTGAACATTTCATCCAGATCTGTTCAGATCATCTAAAGTTATGTTGTGAACAGACAAACAAGGGTTAGGGGTTAGAGTTAGGCTCAAATACTTCATTTTTAAGAATATTACTTTTGGTACAATAACAATATGTGGAAATGAGCATAGGTTCACATAATAATGGAAGGTTTTCACTATGAAGGCAAACTGAGCTGCCTTGGTGGGGGGGTGCGCTCTCTGAGGGCTTTGTAGTTCTCACCTGACTCATCTCATCTCATCTGGTTAAATAAAGGTTAAGTTAATGGCACCAGATTTTGGTCCCCATGTCTACTAGTACTAGAATGTAGAACATACATAAGTTGTGACAGGTGTTTGTTGGTAATAATCTTTCTAATGAAATGTGTACCTGTGAGGGAGTTCCTGTTCCGGACAGTCCTGGTAGTACCTGATAAAGAACCTCTCGGCATCCTCCCGTTCTCCATCAGACACTGCACTTCCATTCAACAGAGCCACAGAAGGCAGCCTGCAGACACGACCAGCAGGACCATGTCACAATCATATATCAGTAAAAGTATTCAATGTTAGACATGTTGTTCGGGTACGACACTCTCACTGTGCTAAGAGCAGGCTGCGTCTCTCCTGGGGGGTGTAGGGCTGCAGCAGAGGAATCCCCTTTGCCTTCACTTCCTCCAGTTTGGGGAAAAAGTTCAGCCGTTCGATGTCCTCCCATTTACTAAGCCCTGGAAAACGAAAAAGACCAAGCTACAGAGAGCATGTTCATTGACCTCCAGGCTGCACGTAGACCTCATCCCTGTCAGACCTGAATTGTTGAGGTTGATGCTGCGCAGGTTTGGAAAGAGTCGCTGCAGTGTTTCCTGAGCGTCTTCTACAGAGACCACAGTGTTGTTGGCCAGCACCAGTGTGTTCAGACGGGGGTACATGATGCCAAACTTCCTGACTTCTGTCCACTGCTGGAGCTGGTTGTCTGTGATCTGCAGCAGGCGTAAGGACGGACAGGACACAGCCGACTGCTCCACGGTGCTGTAGCCGTTCAGACACAGGAACAACTCCTCCAGCCTGGAACAAGACAAGGAAAGGAAGCAACCACTCACAGATATCTGACATTATCATCAACACTTTGTGTGTGTGTGTGTGTTGTTTGACTCACTCTGGTGTGTGTCGTGTCAGCATGTGCACGGTGTTCCAGCTGATGTGTGTGTTGATGAGAACCAGTCGTCGGACCCTCCAGAAGGTCTCGGCCATACTCAGCTCCAGCTCAGCCCTGTTCAAAGGGTTCATGCTCAGATTGATGAAGTCCAGGTTGGGGATGTTGGACACTATGGTGGAGATCTGTCAAATAAGTCAGTAAATTAGCATTCAGCATTAGTTGACCCATAAAAACCCGGACCCACTGCGATCCCACAACTCTACCGCTTCTGTCCAAATACAGTCGGTGCTCGTTTGGTTCCAGAGTATCAACCTGGACCTGACAGCGTGATTAAACCTCAGAACGGAGGATGAGAAACCGATGTCAGTTACTCTGTCCACTAATACACAGATCTGAGATTATAACAGAGTAAACCATGGTGTGTTCGCGGCTGGAGGAAGGAGTTTAGTGTTTAGTCTAGATACAAACGACACCCACACAGACTGACAGACGGACCCAGCAGCTGCTGTGTCCAGATTCTACTTTTATGAAGAGAATCTTGAAGAAGATTCAGGAACTGAGCTCCTTCTCAAAATGTATACAGCTTCACATCTGTGGCGATGGTTAATCTGCTCATACTGTTTGTTTTCTCAAAACGTGTTGTCTTGATGAATTTCTGTACATGATCTCCAGAACATACCTCTCCCCAGTCGTTGAGCTGGTTGTAGGATAAGTCCAGTTCAACCACATGTGCGCAGAATGCTGCAATATCCGACTTGTCTCCAGCTTTACTGATCCCACAGTAGTTTAACACCAGAACGCTGGGTAAGAACAGACGATCTACAAAACATGAACATGTGGGTCAGTTCAGCCCCAACTTCTCCATGTGGTCTGGTGTGAAGTCTTACCTTTAACAGGTGATCCTGGAGGACTGGGAACCAGTACCACACCCAGGCCTTGGCCATAGGGGAAGTTCTCTGGGTTGTACTTGTCACTGATGACTTGGACAAATGTTCTAACTTCCTCTTCATCAGAGGATGACTCCATCATTCCAGTCCTTGGTGAATATCTATCAAACACAGAGAGAAAATGTGATTTTTAAGTCAACCCCTGAAAATGTCCTTTGTGTCACCGTGGCAGCTCATCTGCTTTAACAGGTCTGATTACAGCTGATGGTAAATCTAAGATTAAACTGACAATAATGCAGACGTAGTGGTCAGCCACAGGGAGGAATTCAACAGGGTGGGAGTTCAGTTCCATCAGTGTCTAAGTTCATCCTGGTATTATCCTCACGTCAGTAAGATGGAAACCATGTGACGTGCCCTTACCATAACCCCTAACTCTAACCCTAACCCTAGCTTAGATTTCTGTTCCATTGAGGTAGATGAGGTGAATCCTACTCTAGTGATCATGATGATTTACACAGGAAGTCAGTCCTGATCGGTGTCAGGATGATGATGAGGATGAGCTCCATCTACGTCCAACGTCCCACAGACTGACAAAAGACAGTTCATTGTCATGTAATGATAAAATAGACCTATTAATATAACATAATACTGTATAATATAATATAATACAAAATCATATGATATAGTACAATATAACAATATAATACACTGCCTGGTCAAAACTAGTCAAACAGGTCAAAGCCTCTATTTGATCATCACTGCATGGGTGATGATATTTCCAATGCATTATTAAAAACTGGAAGGATAGAAGAAAGAAATTGAAGAAGAAATGCGGTCAGAATAAAAAATTTGAATGATGGTGATCAGTGATCACTTAAAAACTTGAGTAAAAACCCCCAGTAGAGGTCAGGCCTGTGTTTAATAGTGACAGCAGGAGCATTTCACACACAACGTGAAGGAATTCAAGGGATTGGGACTAAACATGTGTGTATTCTTAAGAAAACAGCTTCTCAGTGAGGATAATCAGTTTACTAGGAGCATAAAGATTGGACTCAATGGAAGAAGGTCATGTGGTCTGATGAGTTCAGATTCACACTACTCCAGAGTGATGGGGCATCAGGGTAAGAAGTGATCACCCATCATGTCCAGTGTCTACTGTACTAGCCTGTGGGGGCAGTCTACGACCTGGGGTTGGTCAGGTCCAGGTTCAGTAACGTTACGATGTCAGCTGACGATCTCTCTATACTGAATGACCAGGTTGTTCCATCATATGTTATAACTAGGGCTGTCAAACTATTGAAATTTTTAATCTGATTAATCACAGGGTCTATGTGAATTAATTTCGATTAATCATGATTAATACCCATTCATTTTTCATTTTGTGGGAGCAAAAACACTCATGATAGAAGGTGATATAGTCACTCAACTAAAATTACTTGTTTTACATTAAAATGTATTTTTTTTTCCAATTTAAGCTTGTGTAACTAAAGGAAATTACACCTGCTTTGTAGAACTTAACAGAACCTCTGTAATGTTCTGCTGAGATGTTTTTGATTTTTTACACTTGGTTCATTGTTGTCATCAATATCTAATGTAATGTGTTCATATCCAATCATATTCCAAGATGACAATGTCAGGATTCATGAGGCTCAGATTGTTAAAGAGTGGGAACCTGTTACCTGTAACCTATTAGTCACAAAATGATTTTTTTCCCCAAATCATTCAGCCCTGGTATTATCATCATATCATTGCCATGTTATCATAATATTATCGCCATATTACTATAATATTATCATCATATCATTGTCATATCTTCCAACCCTAGCATTCACTTTCATAAGATGCTGTGGCTTAACACAGATAAGGTTTGGACTACATGAGAATTGTAATGAGAAAGGTTTAATGGTCACACCTGGGATACAGGTGTATGAACACCTTCATGTGTCCTGACCAGTGAACAAAGAGGATTCACACAGTTCTGATCAGGACTATCAGTTTCATCTTAAAGAGGACCATCCGGGGGTCTCTGTGACGATAAATGAGGTTGATGTCCCGTGTGTGTGTGTGTGAGATGTTCCTGTCAGACATAGTGTCTCATTACACATATGTGCAGATTCATACCTCTGATGTAGCAGAGACCAAATGCCAGTCTTTTTCAACAGCACGTTACATCACAGGGTTCCACCCCCTGAAAAAGAAAAACAATGATGAGAACTGGGGGGCGGGGGCAAAGTACTTTACATAATATCAAACAGTGACAAATACAATGACATGAACAAAGACAATATCGCAAGAAATATAAAATCAAAACAATGGGGGGGGGGCTGGGTCACTCCAGTGGCACATCCAGCTGGAGCTGGTTGGACGACCTCAGAGCCTCGCCATGTGCACCAACCGTTCAAATGATTTAATAATAAAATAGAGGAGTGACAGCTGCACAGCAGGTGGAGTCATGTGATCACCTCACACCTGAGCGTTTCATGAAAGAAGGGTTCATCACTGTTCCATGTGTGTCCACGTGTAGATAATATGTAGAGATTGTGTCTGACACTAATGATGTTTCATGTCTGTTATCTGTCTTCTCTTCAGGTCCTGGTCGGGGGGTCGGGG
>JAQQAE010013015.1:0-12921 GCA_029823295.1 Pseudamia nigra | reverse complement strand
TTTTTGCCAATTTTTTCTTCTGTATGCAAATTTTTCTTTATGCGAAGAGTTCTTTATGCGAGGTACCACTGTACTTACTTTGTACTTACTTTACTAGCTGTCCTTGTCCAGGTAGTTGGTATCTAAATTGTCAGGTGAAATGTAAACATGGACTCTAATCAGTGCAGGTGATTAAAGTAACCTGATCAAATTAGAATCAGATTAGTTACAGTGTAAAGTGTTTGAGTAACCAGGTTACAGCAGTGTATGTAAACATGTTCTGTAGTTTCTGCTGTAGCTATGAATGGGTTTCCTTCAGACCATTTGATTAGATGTTTGTGTTTTAACTACTGCTGACACACGTCCTTGAGGGAAACGGCACAGAATTCGTCTCTGAAACAAACGTGTTATGTTGCAATGTTGTGCTGTGGTTTTAATTGTGTATTTGACACATTTCAAAATCATCAGTAATCTGTAAATAACCAAGTGAGTAGATTCAAATTGCTATTGTCATCACATATTGCAGTACAGATCAAAATAACTGCATTATGTCATTCAGCCTTTGTAGGTTGTCACCAATTTTACTTTGATTAAAAAAAGTGGCTTTTTTTCTCACTGCATTGTCCATATTGTGCTTTGAATATTTTGATAGTTCAGCTTCCTTCTCAACGATCATAATCACTAGTTAATGAAGTATCTTCATTTGGTCATAAAGTTAGTAGAGTTTAGACAGAATCGCGTGTACTTCATATCTGTCCTGAAGTACATGAGGAGCAACGCTTCACTAAGACACTTTATGTGTTTTTCTTTTTTTAAATTTGTCACGTGTGTATGCTGAGACGGCTTATTAGTGGCTGACATTATCCTCCCACTAAATACTGAGCCTTTCAGTAATCCCCTAGTAACACAGATCCACTGTAAGACCCGGGGGGAACATCCACCGTCCAGAGTATGAAGTGAAGCACAGTCTAACAAGACACCTCACTTCAAACACACCTGTCTGTAGCTTCTGTTATCATACACCGCACATGTTTTCCAGCAGGTGTCTCTTTGATATGTATCCTCAGCATCACAAGTGAATCACAGCATTTCATTTAATTCCACACTGAGCTCCTTGCCCGGACAGCGCCCGAGGCCAAAAATAATTTGCAGAGCCACTCTCCTCTTCCTCGGTGTGATTAGACTCCTTCGGCTTCATGTGTCTGATGCAACTTCTCAGCAACATGGATGATTATTGTATGAGACGAGAGTCCACAGTAGGAATAATATCTGTTGACACACACTCTCCTGTCTCACAGCTTCAAAACCAAAATACACATTTGACTTCTCGGAAGAGGAGGAAGAGGAAGATGAGGCAGATGAAGAGGAGAATGGAGACAACGACGTGGCATCTTCACCTGTGAGGACGTTCAAAGATGACTTCCCCTCCTCAGAGCCCAAGAGCCGCTACAACGACCACAATGACGACGATGATGAAGACGACTCGTTCTCTGCTCCAAAAAAGACCATGTAAGAATCAAAGCTTAGACAATGTGGCTGATGTTCACTTTCTGACTCATGTCACCCACTTCTGTTCTAATAAAATATTTAAAAAATACCTGAAGTGTCTGACAAAATTACATTTTTTTTATTCTTCTTCCCTGAAGGTCTGCACCGATCGCTAAAAAGAAGGAGCCAACCAGCATCTTTTTGTCTAAATCAGCCTTTTCTGAAAAAAGCAATGACAGCGGTGCGTCACTAACAAGCTTTCAACACTGAACTACAACTGCTTTATCTAGTGGATCAACTGTCACATCAACCACACTACCAGTCAAAAGTTTGGCCACACCTTCTGCATCAATGATTGTTCTTGAATTTTATCATTGTACATTAATACTGCTGACATCCAAACTGAAAGAACACATCTGGAATTATCTGATAAACCAAAAAAAGTGTTAAACAACCTAGAATATATTTTAGATTGTCCAAAGTAGCCACATTTAGTTTAGATATTTTAATGTGCTTTAGGCCATCGATTGTCTTGTGTAGAGGCCTCTGAGGGCTACTACAACTACTGTACATATGCGTATGACACAGGAGATGTTGTCAGCTGACACTTAAGACAGTGTTGTTGAGACTGAAGTACTAACCAAGGGAAGTTGTCATGCATTCGTACAATTTTGACATGTGAACCAATACACCAGCTCACAATAAGTATGTGCCTGTTCTAACAGTCCTGTAGATCATATTTGTCTAAAATGTTGCATGTTGGTTTGTGTTGCAGACGGGTCCAGGTCCGACAGCGATGATGACAGCCGACCCGTCTTCTCCACCTACTCCAGCAGCTCTATCTTTGATAAACCAGCAGCAGCGAAGAAAGGTAATGCTCCAATGCATCCAGCAGAGGGTGGAATAATACAGACAATCAGCTGTTCGCATGCTGCAGGAAGGAGGGCACACTCACAAAGAGCTCCATGATCTAATATTGTTTGATTTGTAATGTGCAGCAACTAAGAAGCCCTCTGATGCGGTTCCGAAACCCAAGAAGCCACCAGCGCCAAAAGCAAAGAAGCCCGATAAGTCAATCTGGGACTCGGACTCAGACACAGGCTCCAAGAAGCCAACACCAGCTCTCAAAGGTACAAACAACATTCAGTGTCTACAAAGAGAGCAGCCTTATACCTAACTAACATACTGACCTTTGAGTCATTTTATGTGTGCGTTTTGGTGACGTGCAGGTAAAGGCAGGGGGAAGAAGAGGAAGGGATCTGGCTCAGAGGATGATGAATACAGTCCCATGAAGAAAGCAGCAAAACCAGTGGGCAGAGTGAGTATATGTGGAAGGACACTGGGGCTGCAGATGACTTCTCTGAACAGCTATGGATGATAGTATTGACATATTATACCCTGATGTTAAGTGAAAAGTTGATTTATTCATGTTGTTTTTGCAAAAACATATTTACTAGTTTACTGGTTGGTCACCGTTAATGAAAAAACAACTTTTATTTAACAAATCCCAGTGACTCTCTGCTTCTTGTCTACATAATAACTTGATGTTTGAACACTTTCTTCCAGTCTGGGTGCAATACAGTTTTGTCAGTTTTCATGAACATAACACAGGTTGGCTCAAGTGACCGTACCAACTGTTATCACATATTTGTCATTTGTATAATTAGTTTTGTATTATTATATGTACAATCACATATTTCATTTTTAATACTAATGATTAGAAATTTAGAATTAAGGTCCTGTTTGATTCTGCTCCTTCACAGAAGCCTCAGAAACCTCCATCTGACGATGAGGACGATGACATGGACAGCCTGAGTGTAATGCAAGCTGCGTCTCGTGACCGTCCAGGTCGGGCCAAGAAGGAAGTGAAATACTTTGCTGAGTCCGACAACGAAGAAGAAGACGACGACGAAGACGACATGTTTGATTAAAGCAACCTTTAGGTCTCATTCAGACACCCCGTTGTATGGAATTTCCCTCCACTTCTGTGTTCCCACAGACTTTTGTACATTTCCTGTTTCATTTTTTTCATTAATGGTGATGTTTAATGATTTTTAATGTGTAGGTGTTTTACACTTTTTATTATTCATATACAGGTTTCTTTTTTTAATGCTCATTGAAATGTTCTGTATTTGTCTGAAGCAGCTTTTAGAAATTTAGAACGCTGTGCTTTAGCACATTTTAATTGTTAAAATACTATGTAACTTTTTGAACATGAAGTTGAAAGTAAACAATGAAATGTCAGTGTGTGTCTGACTTCAGTGTTGCACAAAGCAGAACTCGACAGAAAACGTGTTCACTTTGGACTTTAAAAGCTGATAAAACAACCATAGATTGGAGCAAGAAATAGACAATAAAGATGCAGATTATCACTGCTGAAAAAAAAAAATTACAAATAAGACAGCATCAATGTAATTTACAGTAATTGGCACCTACATAAATATGGATCGCTGATCATTTTTAAAGCCACTGAGTGCTAAATTGGAAACTACCAAAAACTTTTTAAAAAAAGAAGCTAATTTTAGGTTCAGTTTTCAAATGGGAAAGTTATTTTTCTTCATAAGTACAGTAGTATAATGTCCTGTTGCTATGTACTCAGCAGTGTTAATTTGTATTCATTGTAATGATTGTTCTATGAACACACAGGTGTTCGTTGAATCCGACCTCGTGAGGTTAAGGATTATTTTATACGTCCGTCTTAGAACAGTGTGCAGCTCAACAGAGTTCAGTCAAATTTAAATGCACCACATTGTACAAATATTCATCAAGAACCATGGAAGTCGGTATTTTAAAATAAATATATTTTATTACTTTGCCAGGACAGTTCATGGTAAAGTTAAACAGTATATGAACATAAAAAGCATATGTTAATGTACAAACAAAGACGATATTTAAAACAGCGGAAACCCATCGGAACTCAGAGCAGCTCTGAAGGGAACGTTCAACCTGGGGGTGGGCAACAGAGGCTGCCCCCTCCACCCTCATATTCTTTATCATGTGATCGTTATGTCTCATAACACAGCTACACAACACTGCATATGGCTGGTGGTGTTTTCTGATGGAAAAACGTGACTGTGGACAGTTTGTGACCAAGAACACCGTCAGGACAGACCACAACAGAGCTGCTAGGTGTGACTGATGCTGAGGTTCAGTCTGGTTTCTGGCTCTTCGTTAACATGGAATCTAGAGGACGACCGATATGCAGAGCAGACACTGGAGCGTTCACATTACTGCTATGTTCACTTCTTGAGGGTTTTAGGTATTTTAAGCTGACCTACATGAGCCATTTTACAGTTGGAGACAGGTTTCTGACAGTGACAACAGCTCCCACTTGGAAAAAACAGTGAAGTACCTTAAGTGGTAAAATGACTGCTGATGGATTGACAGCAGCAGCAGCTTAAAATGAGCCACCAACATTTCCAAGTTACACAGCAGTGTGACAAGTCAGCAGACTGATACAATTTTATTAACACTCCATTACTATACCTGTTTCTCCTTTTTTGGCCATTTGAGAGGTAGGGGATAGGTGTTAAAACAAAATATTAGGATATTCCCTAGTATTTAGTGCTGTCTATAATCCAGGTAATTACTGGGGACCCGGAACATAGTGCACTTCTTTTTCTCAATTTTGTAGATTGTGGTGCTTCTGTGGCAGGTTTGATAGTCCTTTGGAAAGATGGTTTTCTAAATAAATCTGATCATTTTGCATAATTTTCTACTATTATTAGTTCCACATTGATTCTACAGTACATTGATTTGCTCATGTGGTGCCAAAATCTTCCCATAGTAGTGTAAACCGTGCATTTTGATATCATGGTTCTTTCTAAAATTATTCTATCATGTTTTGCGTTTTACACAAGTAGAAGACAGGGAGCATTTGGGTGTATTTTAGTGTTAGGGCTACAAAGCAAAGTTTAAATCTTAAACATGCTAAAAGAGTCTTAAAGAGGTTGGAAAACAATTCCGAATTTGATTGCTGACAATGGAAATTCTTTTTGCAGCTTCAAAATACTGTACATTTCTGGATCTGTTTGTTTTGACCCAAGCCCCAACATGTTCATCTATAATTGTCATAAAATCCCATATCGGTTGAACCCTAGTTCAGCATTTGACCTATTCACCAAATAGCTGTCGATTGATTAGGTTTGATTGATTACTGACAGCTGATTGGCTTCCTGGCTGAAAAGGGGGAAGCAGCTCTGTTGTTTGACACAGAACAGGAACAAAACATATCGACACATTAGTGCTGAGGTGACTTGATCGTCCGTTTCTTCCGGTCCTGGGCGTTTGTCATTGTTCTGTATGTAGTGTTCATAATCCAGATGGTAGGTGCCCAGATCAGCCCGCAGTTCCTTTTTTTCTTTTACACTTGGATGTGAGTTGATTTTTCCCAAGGACAAAAATAACAGAGCGTCTTTTCCACAGAGCTGCCAATTGGAATGCAAAGCACACACCATTTATATAACATCTCTGCAGTGAGCTAGATAGTAGAGTATTACAGTTACGTCGGTACAACATTCAACAGAAACAAACAAGTAATTCAGCAAAGTGAAGTTGTTTCCGAAAGAGTCCTGCTGCATTCGGGCGCCTAGTCGTGCTGACCCGGAGCATCAGGGGTGGATGTGGACATTCTTCGGCTGTGAAGGTTTTCCAGCTTCAAAAATAAACAAAAAAAAAAAAAAAAAAAAGAAACACCCAGATGCCTCCCTTCATCTCTCACCAGGAGAGCAAGACAGAGAGAGAACCAAGGGAGAGCATGTCCTGTATGTTACATTGAGATAGAAGTAAGTATTCCTTACCACTGCATACCATTCTTCTGACAGACTCCTTGACATTATTTACATTCAAACACGTTAAAACAAAAAACTAAAACAGCTCTGGTTTCCCTTATGATATGTATATCCGAACAGGGATGGAATGCAGATGCGTTCTATGTGCTGTGACCCAGAACCAAGGACCTACTTTCATGTTATATCGGAGCAAATGTAAGAAACTATGACTTATTCACACCTTTACGGCTGGTATTAAAAAATGTCATCTGTTTCCGGGTATGCTATTCAGATATTGGATGATGTTGCATTTACACCTACAATTATGAATGCGTTGTAGTGATGTTTTCTGCAGGCCAACCTCAAGAACAAAATTTGCATCGTGGTTAAGATTTGACCTCGTGCAGATTGCTTTTTCACCATCTAGACACAGTGTGCCTCCGAATGTAGTCAGGCAGATTCAACTGCAATCTAATCACCGTGCATTCACACCCTGCATTATCTGTTTTTTATGACCTGGATGCAGGTCACATTTTAATACCAGGTATAAACAAAGTCATAGACACTTGAACAACTTATATCTTTAGATACGTCAAGGTTTCAGCTCCACAGTTAGGCTATGATGAAGAGTTTATATTAGCAGGCACCTCAATTAAATTTCAATTAAGTGTAGTGTGAAACAGCTGAATACTTGTATTTATGAAACATAGCACATTGCCCCGTGGCAATGTCAGCGACAATTAGCACACAAGTTATAGAAACAACATCTCTTATTGACATTTTTGAGGCTGTATCTATGAAATTGATTTTGTTTCAAGGCTCCTGACAGAAGAGAATTGAGTTGTCTGTTCAGTTTTAAGGATTTTTGAAGTCTGGTATTAAAGGTTCAGTAGGTAAGATTTGTAACAGCCGTTGTAACATTTAGGACTGAGTGATCTGTCAAAGGATTAGAAATCAGTGAATATGTGCAAAACATCCTGTTCCTTTACGTTCCCTCATTGTCTTTTCCTTGTTTGTAACAGAGGCTATTTTGACTATTGCTAAAGTGATGTAATCTACACTACGCTTAAATACTGAAGCTTTCCTTTGTTAGATCAGAGTTCTCACTCACACACCCTGTCTGGTGTGTGAGTTTTTCCTGTCCACAGCTTGAATGAAGAAACCGAAGACTTCAAACCTATTTTAGAGTGTGGTGATTCATTTCTCATCCCACAGTAGGCAACTGAGACAGTGCTCAGCTTAGAATTAGAAATAGCCAATGTTAAACATGACCACCTCATAACAAAACAGACACCAAATGGACTAGATACAAGCAGATAAGCAACCTTACTTATTGAACCTTTAAATGCAATGCCTGATTTAAATATTTAAATGAAATTCAGTTCTTGCTAATGCAAACTTTTACTTTAATCCTTTACAAATGATGTACAGCTGCTGATTACAAGCCAGGCCTAAGGTTAAGTGTTGTCCTTTTGTGCTTAATTTGCTAAAAGATGAACTTTGGTCTCCTGCGTTGGTTGTGGAGGAGCAGCAGTTAGTTTTTGTGTTACTGCTATGTTTTTTCACGTTTAAGTGCTTCTTTTCCTGGCAGATTTGGACAACTGGCTGATGTCAGGGTAAATGGAACCATTATTCACCAGTGACAGTGAGCTAGTGAGGGATCTGGGCCTAACAATGGACTGCATTTCTTATTGTTCTAGTATCACATGAGCCCCCTTTGTAGGATCATGTTTGAATTTCAGCAGGACCACCTCATCCGATGTAAGACACACCGCCAACTTTCCCACCCATGAGATTAAGAGCTCAGCTAGATCTTCAGTCCAAAGAGAAGCTTTACTCGACTACTCAGGAGGGGGTGGGAGGTTATCTGGAATCTCCTTTTGCATCATTAAACGTAGCTCGCACTGTCAAGTCTGAAGAGCAAGGCGAACATTCAGGGCGGAGTCGTGTCACACCCCTCCGTGTGCTTTCTACACTAGTGTACAATCGTCCCGACCCATATCGTTTGGTCATCAGTGTGGTTTTAGGATTGCATTGCCCCTGTGTTTCACCGGTTCAAAAACAAGACACTTCTAAAAGGAAACAAAAGCGGGTTGAGGAGCGCTGCTCTTAAGGCCATAACAGAGCCCAGGTGCCTTTGTAGAGCCCGGTTCATAGTACATTTTGTTAGTGGTGGATACACCCTCATTAGGCTGACATTCAGGCCTTATTGCGAGGTCAGAGCTGCTGTAGACTGTGATCACACTGGAAGCTCATGCACAGACCTAATTACTGCAAAATGAAGAAAAATATAGACACTCAATATTCTACCAACTTAAACCAAACAAAGAGCTACTGGTGTGGGTTATGAGCTAAGATCACATACAAAAAAACTTAAAGGGCCTATATATGCACATGGAACAGTGCATATATAGGCTATAAAAAACCATAATGTATTTACCTAGAATAGCCACAAACCACTTTATGTATTTATTTATTTATTTATTTGGGGCGGCAGTGGTACAGGAGGTAGAGCAGGTCGTCCAATAACCAGAGGGTTGGTGGCTCAAACCCCACTCCATCCTAGTTGTTCTGCCGTTGTGTCCTTGGGCAAGGCGCTTCACCCTTGCCTTGTCTGAGTGTGAATGAATATTTGGTGGTGGTCATAGAGGCGACTGGCATAGACTGGCAGCCACATTTCTGACAGTCTGTCCCAGGGCAGCGGTGGCTACAGATGTAGCATCTTTGGGTGTCCGGAAAAGCGCTACATAAATCCAATCCATTATTATTATTCTTATTATTTAGGCAAGTCATGTATGAGTTCACTTAGGAAGGACCTATGAAAAGAAAATGTGTTGTAAGTGAATGAAAAGGATGCAAGAATCCCTCATGTTGCACAGAAAGCAAAGGTGCAATTGAAATCACTTATGCACATTGTTTTCTTGAGAAGCAAATAAGAAGGAACATTCCATGTGAACTCAATTTTTGTTTTACCTCTAAATAAAGTGGTTCATAAATTCCATCACTGTCCATGTGGCTGATTGTCTAAATGCTTGTGTTTATTGCTCAGGCAATGGACTAGTAGTTATCAGCTATCAACAGCTACTACTGAGATAACAGTATGGATAGCCTCCCAAAATAATGGACAAAATTATAAACCTAAAACCTAAATAGTAAGCTGAATAATTTATAAAGCTTTGTAAATTTTTGGCCTTTGAGTTCATGAAGCTGTTTATTCCAGGGACTGAGGTTAAAAGTGAGTTTTCTGACTTACAAGGCTTTTCCAGTACATGATACCGGCTCAACTCGACTAGACTCGACTCCACTTGACGCGCTCACTGGAACATTAAGTACCAAACAGATCCTGTTCTCTATCCTGTGCTTCTGATATGTATCTGTTACAGCAAGTAGACAATATAGTTTCAAGGCTGATGGCAGCAAGACAAAAAAAAAAGACAAGAAAAAACATGTACAAATGTTGTGTTTGTTCAGTTGCACCTCACCAGTCAGTGGTCTGCAGTGTTTTATTCACATCTTGGTATCACTCTGGGACCTTCATGGACACCAAAACAAACAACCAAAAAGGCAACTGAGCCGGTACCATGTAGCGGAAAAAGCACATTGTGCTTCTGTTACACTATTTTACTCCCTATTTGAGTCTCGACACAGTTCAGCTTAAAGTTATTGGGGGTCGCTGTAAACGAAGGCCAGAAAATACTACAAGCTATGAAGCTGTGTTTCCATACAATAGCAATTTTTAAAGATTTTTTTCTAAAAACAAAAAAAAAAAGATTAAAATGCAAATTACAGGTGTTTTTGTGAACTATCAAACTGTCAGTGAACAAATTAGACTGCATAATGTCATCAGAAGGTGGCTCTGTAGGCTATGGTGAACATGGAGTAGAAAAAGTAGAGCATTCACCAGGCTGTCTCCAGTGAAATGTTCACTGCACCTGAATTTATTTGAAAAATGTGTTTAAATTTTCCTTTCACGCACATATACTATTTTTTCAAAGGCAAAAAACACCTTTAGCGCACAAAAAAAAAACAAACTTTTGTACAATTTTGGAAATTCTTTTGATTTTTATCATTTCCAACAATATTTTCTGAGGCAAAGCCTGTTCAATAATTTTATTAATGCACCTACTGACGACCTCCCAGTCGACTAATCATCTATTTTCACCTGAAATGCGGTTGGATTCCTATATGGTCTGAATAAAATCCTTTTTTTGGTGACTAGAGATGATTTTTTTTTTACTAAATATGATATGATTTAATCATAAAAATATAAATATGATTAAATACGAGACTAGCGGGATGTCTTTTTCCTAGAAACAGGGGACAGTAGACCTTTTTCAAAGCAGATGCCCTGTGGAGGTCACCCCAGTGAACCCACATGCACCGGATGTATCTGGACCATGTAAATGCGACGTCTCCATTTTTAATGAGACTAATCAGACCTGTGTGTTGGCTGCTTTAACAAGTAAAAATGTGTGATGTGACAATGGTCTATTCAGGTCTGAGCTGATTCAAAAGGTAAACAACACAAGTGAAACCTGTCAACTGACCACATGAAGATAATAAAGTGCAACATGGTCAGGTGGAAGTACGGGCTAAGTAAGGAAGTGGATATGCTCATTGAAAGTTTCCCATGTGATCACAGCCTGATACAGAAAAATCTCTGGCATCTATCTCCAACATAATTTCCCCGATGTGTTTTGACAGCACAGTAAACTGATTTACTGAGGACATACAGCCACCAAATGAGTTGATTTCATAGACTGGCTTCTTCGAAATCTAATCTTGTCTCATCTCGGGTCTCAACGGTTCAGGTCCAGACTGAAAAGTGAAAGCAGACAGACTGGGGTCAGTCTGATGAGTGTGTATCGAAGGCTTCTGTTGTTGTGCTTCCCTCCTTTGAGGAAATGCTTTGACAGAGGCGCCTGTCAATGCGGAGAGAAGCCTTGCATTCTGGTGGTGTGAATGTACATGCATTCATGTAGAGACATGAAGAAATAAGTGTTATAAAAGACCAAACAGTTTTAAATATAGGAACAAATATAAAATATTAGACTTCCATAATGTCTATATGCAATAACATTCTAGATAACTTTATGAAGGACTTACAATTAGTCCTGCTTTAAATCTTGATGTATCGCCTCAAAGATAATATTTAAGACAATGAAAAAGCACCACAAATTCATCATAGAAACAGAGATCTAACCATACAATGGTATGTACAATGTACGTATGCCAACAATACGAGAGATGAAGAGATGAGGACAGAAAGAGAGAGAGGAGTAAAACCACTTATCAAACTCCCATCATGCAGGTAAGAATTTACATAGGAGACCTGAGGAGTATCATCTCTGTGTTCAGGCGGTTTGCGAGGGCCACGCCCTTCCTGTCACAGTTCCTGTCCCAGAGACACCACACCAAATAAGAGCTCAATTCAAAATTATACACAAAGCACTGATCCTTTGAGGCCTCCGTGCCGACGTTTTCTTTTTAAGAGGAGGGAACTTTACGGGGAACTGGAGAGAAAAACAGGATGAGGATATAAAGGAATGCAAAACCAAGCGAAGGAGTCAGAAGAGAAGGGTCATAGGGGGTCGGTGCCTTTCCCGGCTGTTCTTTTTTTGTGCAAAGGAAAAGTCAGAGAGTCTTAGAGGCACATGTAAGCGCCTCCTAGGGCTCGTCGCTTGGTGGGGTGGCCGCAGCCCCCTCGGTGTCCAAGGACTCTGGCGACTCCAGAGATGCTGCGTCCTCATTGGGGCTACCCTTGCTGCTGGGGCTAGCCCCTGCCTCGGCTGAAGTGCTGCTACTGCTACTACTGCTGCAGCTACCACTGCCACCCCCATCTTGACCCTCTGAGTTCTCCAGCATCTCCTGAATGAGCGGCGGCATGGATCCAGGGATCTCCATCTTCAGAGAAATGACTCGCTCTGCGCCTGTGTTGAGGAAAGGAGAATAAATGTAGGAACCAAAAACAAGAGAAAAAAAAGGTCTTCCTGAATTCCAGCCATGCATCTTCATCAGTCTCATGGACACTTCTCGTGCTCATGAACATATTTACCATTCCTGTTCATTAATAAAAATAACATTTCTGAAAGGAATTATATACCAATGTTACAAGCACCAGCTCGGGGGACAGAGGATTCAGGTATGGGCTTTTTCTGCCAGCTGTGTGGCTGAGTGGGCGGGTGAGTTTTGATTGGCTGGCTTCATGTGTTTCTGTGAGACCTGGCTGGACAGTGACTGTCCGGACTCTTCTGTTGAAATGCCTGGATACACCATGGTTTGGTGGGACAGAGATACCAACAAGACTGGAAAGAGGAACAGCTGCAGTGAACGACTAACATCACTACGCTGCAGGACTGAACACTATAGAAGACCGTTCATCCCCAACACCATCACACTGTTCAATACCACAGCTGATGACAGACTGAAGAATGAGAAGAATGAAGACATTTTAATAATATAATCTTTCATGCCTACTGAATGAGCTGGTTGTATGAGTTTCCCAGAAAGGGATAAATAAAGTTTATTCTAATTCTATACTGCAAGCAACAATAAAACAAGAAAGGAATCAGAATTTTAGCTGTAACATTTTAAAATGAAACATCGTATGATGACTTGTATGCTAGGTTGGACAGTAAGGAGGGAGAAAATGATTTATACAGGTTGGCACGACAGAGAAATAGAG
>JAQQAE010013014.1:0-12922 GCA_029823295.1 Pseudamia nigra | reverse complement strand
AACAACAAGTAGGATAATGCAAAGTACAAAAATGCAGTCTGCACACAAGCCATAGAATAGCAATTTCATAGAAAGAAAACATAATCAGCAGAAAACATAAGTATCAGCACAAGTCCAGTCCTTGCAGAGAACAGCCACATACAGTCCAGCAGCCATTCAACACACTTAAGGTTCATTACCATTATCTTTCCATAGTATATCTCATTATTACACCATTTCTACAAAGTTTTTTCATCTTTCTTAGTGTACTACAAGTTTTGATACTTTCAGAGCAATCATTCCATAGATTCACACCCCTGACTGACACACAATGGTTTTTTACATTTGTACGTATTTTTGGTTTTTCAAACAGTGGGGTTTCTCTGAGATTATATTTAAATGGTGACAGGTGTGTGCTGACTCCAATTTAATGTGAGTTTGAATGTAACTGGTAAAATCCCAACACAGCCACATCCCCACTTATAAGAGGGTGTGCACACTTGTGCAACCTCATTATCTCAGTTATTTATTTTTAATTCACCACCCCGAAAGATTTCAGTTTGTTTTCCGATTGCGTTGTACAGGTTATAGGTCACAATAAAGGTGGCAAAAGTTGTGAATTATTTATCTTGGTGTCAACTTTTTTACCTTACAAAACCCTGGCATTTGAACAGCGGTGTGTAGACTTTTGAGATCCACTGTATATTATGATTATCTTAATTGTTTATTAGTAGTCAATATTTTTTAACTTACAGGACTTTCATCCTGGCCAGGTCCCAGAAGGCTCCATCAGTCAGTTTGGTGATGCTGTTCCTTTGCAGTTTCAGTACCTCGAGGCTGGACAAACCCTGAAAAGTAAGACCTTCCACCTGGCGAATACGGTTCCTGTTTAACTCGCTGCAAGAAAGATGAACAAACACAAAAACACATAAATTTATTAGAGGGAAAAAGAATGGTCAGTGTGCTGCTTGAACTTATACATGTCAAAGAAGTGAAAAACATTTTATCTTTTGACTGAGGGATGTTCACGATCAGGCTGCAGGTGTTTGAAGGTTTTTGGTCCATTCTACAGTTTTAACAGGCATTCCTTACTGCTGTATTGCCTAACATTGTCTGTTCATAGGCTTCAACTTGCAAAACTGGGCTAAGATAAAACTATTTGGCAGTCAAAATGAAGGTATGAAAAGATGCTATTATGTCCTTTTTTGTGTAAATTGTGTGTGTGTGTGTGTGTGTGTGTGTGGGTGTGTGTGTGTGTATGTGTGTAGAAGCTGTAAAAGTCCTCAGGTTAACAAAGATAAACATCCACACATCTTCCTTTTGTGTCTTGCGTGTATCACCACTGCCATGTGCAGATACAGTGTCACTGAGGCCACCTGTCTAACAAAAGGCACCTGGAGAAACTGCCGGAGCCACAATGTGGGGAGACTACCATTACATGAGTGCAGAATGGAGGTGTTGAGCTACAGATGGGTCGACCTCACTGTGATGCTGGAGGGAAGTTTGACGAAGATAATGGAGCGCGCTGTGGTGAATGAACTAACCACTTTGGGGGATGTGGAAGAAGGCAGTAAATCACAGATAATGCGCCTGTGCTGTTTACCCAGTCAGACCTTATCCTCTCAGAGGTACAGCTCACTCTAACAGTCCTCCAAACACACACAGCCTGATCATTAGACATGACAAACTCCTTGCAGCTCAAGCTCTTCATTCCTTTCAATCCTGTATCGTCTCCAAAGGCTACAACTGGGAAACATTTTCAGCCCAAACACAAATGTCAAAAATGTATTGTTTTTGCAACGCAAACTGCTCTGACAGATTTAAACAGTCACTTGTCAGCAAGTTAACTATGCTGTTAAACTGATGAAATCCAGTGGTACTCACAGCTGGGTGAGCCTCGGGAGCTGGAAGGCTTTCACGGGGATCTGGCTGATGCGGTTTCGGCTCAGTCTTAGGACCTGGAGAGTGGACCCCAGATGGTCCAGAGCTCCAAGCTCCAACACGCCGATCTTATTGTTGCTCAGATACCTTAACAAAGAGAGACAAAAAATACATGGATATTTTGTAGACAAATAGAAAGTACATAAATTTAGGCCATGGTTATTACTGTTGATGAAAATTAAGACAAAATAAATACTGGAAACTGTAGTTTACCCATATGCTGATTTTTAATGTATGCCATAATTAGAATGGATTCACACAGTATGGCACCAATAAATGGATTTTTAAATATATTTGGCAAATGAAGCCTTTCCTCACAATGAGCCTGTTTACATGCAAACTAAAACCCCATCATTATCTGATTTTTGGAGTTATCAGATTATTCAAATGATCATGTAAACAGCATAACGTGATCTGCTCTAACAACAGTTATCTGATTATGAGAAATCAGATGAACACAGCTAGATTTCTCCCCTATACTCTGATGTCTTCATGCATGTATACCTATTAAAGCTTGAAATAAATCAGGTTTTTATCTGCTCGTATAAAAAAAAAAAAAAAAAAAAAACAGAAAATGGAAGTGACAGCTTTAACGGACAGAGTGGAGAAGGATCTGTCACACCAAGACCAAAGGCAGATGCTCTCTGTGTCAAAGCCAGCCATCGTTTTCTCCTCATGGAGATGTAACGAAGGACAGCAGCAGCGTGGAGTCTATTTTGCTATTTGTAAATGGGCTCAATATGTGCAACATCAAAACTAATAAAGCTAGTCAAATCTGCAAAATAAAAATTAAAAATGAAGAAGTGTAGACATGTTTATTTTGGTTTAATACTAATACAATGACTGTCAATACACTATTTGCTTACAACACCAATAATGTTTGGTGCTACAGTACCACTTTCAGATCATACTTACAGGTCTCTGATTTGAAGGCCTGCGGGGAAACAGTGCCCTCGTAGTTCTGTTATGTCATTATTGCTCAGGTCTAAGGTTTCCACCAACATCAGTTCTCTGGTCCGCCTGCCATCAATACTGCGGATCTTGTTATGATGTCTGAAAAGTAAGAACAATGTGCACGTGTCATTTGGCGTGGCGTACAATCCCACTCACAGACCAACAGTTCTTGGGAGAGAGAGATCGCTGTACTGTTTTACCCCATCACCCAAAGAAGACACTCCACATCCCCACACCGGCTCCACTACGTCCACTCAGGCACAAAGAGAAGAGTACACAGAGCAAAGTGGTTTTCATCTACCACAAAATGTGTACTTTAGAAGCTTCCAAACAGAAGCTGGTCTTCTTTAAACAATTCCAAGGACACCTGTGCTACTTCCCAGAGCTGAGTTGCAAAAATCTCCTAGATGGATGGAGCCTCAGTAATCAACCGGAGCCACTCTGAGAGGGATTTAGAGCACTTCAGTGTATGATGGAATGAAGAGGTCACTGTGAGTTTCTCAAGAACATCAGAAGATGTCATACCCTTCGAACTAAAAAGGCAAAGATGGTCTGCCAGCACAAAAACAGAACTTGATGAAAACCACTCTCTAGTAAAATAATATCTTCCATCCCCACAAGTGGAAGTGTTGATCAGGATGCCTCAGCTTTGTCTTGTCAGGCGACACAGTCAAGACTGGACAGATTTCAGTTATTTTGGCCCCCCAGGGGTCTTCTGTGGAATGAGGTTTAACCACTCCACCCTATCCTCTGCTCTTTCCTATCAACAGTACTTTATTTTAGGGTGCACAACCTTCTAAACAATGATGAAGATGTGGAAGTAAAAATAAATAAAAAAAATCAAACAAATGTAGCATCCACAGATGCCCAATCATAATCATTATCCCACTGTGGATTCTGGGAAACTGTGCTTGAAATCCCCACAAAAACAGACCATACATGAAGAACACAGGGAGGGTAAGAAACCCAAACTCAACTCTGCTCTACTGCCTACACACGTGCAGACAAATGTATACAATATGCATATAATGTACACACAAGACACACAGGTTAACACAAAAAAACACACATTTATCTTCCGTGCATTTGTGCATCTGAGTCTGTTTGGAGTCTGAAGGCCTGCATCATCTGAGCACACATGAAAGCCTTAGCTGAGTGACACATTTAACACATGTCTGAGTGCTAAATAGGGTTGGAAATAACATTTACTAATACTGTGTAATACTGTCATTTACCAAACTAGTCTGAGAAAGAAGGTGTTGCTCTTTTAAGTTGAATCTACTCAATGTGTCCAGTTTAGCTTAAACAAAAATGATGTTTGGGACATAAAACAGAATAGTATTTATACCTTACATAACCATTTCCCCAAACTTAACTTACTCATTAATCCTTCTAACATACTAAAGCTCTTTTTTACATTTCTCTTGATTCTATTAATATCTATTTTTTGTTTGTTTGATTAATCAAGTTTTTGCTTTCTGAAAATTGTGAAAAAATTATTTTCCCTCTGGAAACATTTCAAGCTGAACATAAATTCAAAAAGAAACCTGTTTACTTGTTATAACATATTTGTTGGGAACAGGTTACTACAAATATATGGCGCACAGATTTAGTAAAGAAACAATATTATTCTCCATAATAACTAAGCATACAAATATAAATGACTAAATAGAAAACACTGTTGTAGGATTTTGTCTACATGTGAACTTGAAGAAAATGAATTAATAAAAACAATTCTCTGGGGTCATGAGACTATTTTGATATTGCAATGCACACAGACCTCAATACCACAAACAGTGTATCACATATTTAGTCTTAAGTTTCAGAGCCATATTTACACCAAATCTGCAGCGGCACAAAATCCCCAGTTTAACCCAAAAGTACGAGATAAAAGCAAAGACACTCAATCTATAGGAGTGTTAAGATAAACAGCAGAGCGAGAAACCATTTTTCATTAAAACTCTGAACTATTCTTGTGGCTACCGGGAGGCTCTCGTGTGTATTAAGATTTCAAAAGCAACAGAAACAGAGTGAGTGAGCGAGCGAGCGAGCGAGCAGGTGTTGCACCAGTAAAACTTCACCAAAACAAAGTCAGCCCCTTTTTATTCCTTGCCTTCCGCTAGCAGATGGGACACACACAAACACACACACCCACGTTTATGGGTGTTTGAGAGGAGGAGGGGTCCCACCACAGTGGTCCACCTGAATAAACAGTGGCAGAAATGGTTAAGGATGAGCCATGCAAGCACGCCTGCACAAACACACACACAGTCCTGCACAACACAAATAACAAATGCACACATGGGGTAGACCAACAGACCGTGGCCACAGTGAGCATGAGCAAAGCAGGGAGGGGGGGGTTGAGGGATGAGGGGGATGAGGTGGGGTCAACAGCTGGTGACCTTTGCTGGGAAAAACAAATCAGTCTCAAACTGGTGGGAGAGGCTGACCTCTCTCACTCTTTCTCTCGCCCTGCTCTTTTTCCACCACTCAAACCAAATTCCCTCTCTTCTCCCCTTCGCTCTCTTTTTCCTCACATCTCCCCCCACAGTCCAGGCCCAGCTGCGTGAGATGCAGATAAAGCGTTGGCGCTAAATGCGTTTGAAGTCCGTACATACAATAGTAGCATTTTATAAAGAACAAGTACCATAAGGCCAGTGACATTTCTTATAAAAAGGAGTTTGGTTCGCCCATTTTCTTTGAAGTCTGGGGGTCTCATTTGCCCTGATTCCACTTAATTCCAAATCTCATTACCCTGCCCCATTGACCATCTGATTATCATGAGCCCAGCTCATTTTGACACTTCTTTTGATGTATGGAAAGTGCATGGGCGGTTTACACTAGCATACTCAGCCTCCCATTTACAGTGTCATTTCTGGGTGGTGATTGTTCGGTCCTTCCCTTCCCGTTTGAAGCCGGAGGCCGGGACAAAAGGAGAATTATTTCAAAATCAGATCATCCCCCAAGCCATATGATTTCTATCCAGAGCTGTTTTAAAGGCCCGCTTTGATGTTGACTGGGGAAGTGATGAGCACAATGGGAAAGTTTGTGCTGTTCTGCTGTCACTTTGACACTGTGTTTTTAAAACTTTTTTTGCTTCTTTTTTGCCATCCTGCTGTGGCATTCTGGGAGACTGCAGGATACCACCAGGCTGGCCAAGTTCACTGTGGGACTGTGGGAGCCTGGCATATGGTCTTTAGCTGGTTTGTCCAGAAGCTTTGAGATCTTCAATTGACAGTGATTTTATGTTAAATCTACATTTCAGTAAGATGAATAATAGTCTTCTGAATGGTTGATGAATGTCTAATTCAATGATACTGACAGACCTCAAAAAGAGTTTAACATGCAGCAATGCAACCATACAGTCTGGCTTATCTGTGGCTAATGAATACCACAAGAGAAGCAGGGATCAAAAGAGCTGCCAGACAAGTGAATGAGAGGAAGGATGTGAAAGAAATAAGGGGGGGGGCAATGGGAAGTGAAAAAGAGCAAAAAAGACCTAGTGATCTCTCAACCAAGCAAAAGATTAAGAGAAAGCAGGGAAACAGGAAGAAGAAAAAGCGTGGCAAAGAGAGCAAAAAATGTACAGATCTAAGGCAAGTTGAAGGGAAGCTTTAACACAACATATAATGGTGAATTGATGTGGAAATCTAGTAATTACAGAATGAGTAACTATAAACAATTCTTTACACAATAAATAGTTGCTTTCTCAATCTGTCTCACTTGTAACACCAGACTACCCTACACAGAAATGAGCTTGATAACAGTGCATTGCACAGTAAATATCACTATCAATAATGAACATTAAATACAATACACAGATGCAATATACACACGCTGAAATAAGAAATTAAGCCTTTTTCTGGTTTTCATGTTCTGTTAAAAAAGCAACTTTGCATCACTATGAATATGGTGATAGCAACATATCTGTGACAGGCCCATATCAGTAGATAAAATGTTCTGTGTAGATCTTTGTCAGCAACTACCTAAGTCACTGGAACACTCGGTTTAAGGGGCAGTCTGCCAAGAGAAGACTTCTGTGAAGGAGTGAAGACAGATTCTCTGCCCATTTGCTTGTATACATATATTTGTGTGTGTTTGTAAGAGAGAGAGACTAAACCACTGTTTCACACAGACTTGCAGTCAGACAGCATTCCAGCCTGCCAGTGACACAGGAACACTGCCCTGCAGTCTTTACTGCTACCTCTGCCAGGTCACACACACACGAACTCTCTCTATCTGGAGTCCCTGGTGCTTGGTGATCTAGATTTACTTTTGGAACTTCAGCACAAATGCTGAAATCATGTCTCACTTCTCTTTTTGCATTCCCTTGCTCTCTCATTCTCTGTACCATTTTGACTCCTTCACCTTCATGATTTCTCTGTCAACATGTGGAGATGTCACCCTGTTCTGACTTACCTTCCTCCTTCCATGATTCTCATGCTTCCTCCCACGCTTACTGCAACCCACTTTACCGTAGGCCATGTGACTGACAGCTGCAGCTGCAAGTGCTTCAGCGGGCCTTCACTTCAGCTGTGTGCTTGTGTAAAAAATCAGACCCTCCCTCTAGCTTCAACTCCCACCAGGCCTGCAGGCCTTCCCCTAGCAACAGGCTTCAAGTCAGGCCAAAAAAAGACACCCTGGTCATTTGGAGGGGCCGCGACTCAGCACACAAGGGAAGGTGAACTTGCTTCAATCTGTTTTGTATCAAAAGCAACATTTGTCATAGTACCTACAGTTCAGAAGAACAAAAATAACTTTTGCCTAAGTCATGCCAAGGCTACTAAATCACCCATCCAATTGCTCCATGCAGGATTTTTACAGGCAGTGTACTTCTAGTGCTGACCCCAAGCCTGGATAAATGGAGATTGTTGTGAAGGACATCCAATGTAAAACTTGACCAGAATAAACATGCAAATCTTCAAATCCAACTGGAGGTGGATGATTTGCTGTGGTGACCCCTAAAGGGAGCAGCCAAAAGAAGAATTCTGACCACATTATTGCATCATGATTAATTCTCAGAAGCAGTTAGATGACACAGAGAGAGAAGCAAAGGTGTGACTCCCACAAAGCTCACCACTGAAAATGATAGGACGATGAGCAACATTACAGGAACCAGCAGCTGCATACTTTACTACCAGGCAGTCAGCCGGCATGCTAGCAAGGTGTGAAAGAAAATACACAGACTAAAGCTAACAGTCAGCACTGCACTCTCTAGGGCTCTTTAAGTTTTTCGTTTGAGGTTAGGTGAGATGTAGGATGTTCTCCAGTCAGACGGGCAAAATTATTAGTCTGGAAAACTAGGGACTCAATGAACGGCATGGGCGGAACAGTGTCATGTGCTAATCATTATGAGCATGTTTACGAATCATAAACTTAAGAAAAATCACTAACACTGTCTTGCAATAGCAAGCCTTCATATCAGGTTTTTTATGTGGCCTATTTTGAGGTGACCTTAGAAAGCCTTTCACCGTAGTATGTTTTGTGTACTTGCATTCCTTTAGACATTCCTCAGCATCGTGGCAACACTAAATTGTCAGTACAGAGATGGGACCGGATAGACTGAACAGATAGTGTTGAAGGGATAATGAATTCAGGCACCTGTAACTAAACCTGTTCCCTGTTTATTTAGTTACTCACACCACATTTTCTTAATCTTAACTATTAATCCTGTAAAGTACAACCAACACTGGCTGTGTTATCATAACCGACATGCAAATGTCACAAAGCTGCTTTTGTCTAAACTAACATTTTCTCATTGTGAATTTGCTTCAACATTGTAAAAGGAGACCGGCTACCAGGGTCAACGTTTGTGACATACACAGGCACACACACACACACCCTTCCCAAATAGGGCAGTAAATCTCCAGTGAAATGCCTGTGCAGGCAGTCCCCACAGGCACACAACTGGGAGCAACCGAGTTGGAACCATATACGAGTTGACACTCCAAGCAGCCAGCACAGCTCACTGTAGACAAGACCACATGGCCAGCTATTAAGACAAGTCAGATTCTAGACCAAATATTAGTTGCTTCAGACAGAACGTCATATTGACGCCAGCAGAGTTCATGAGCAGAGAGCATTTTTGAGCCGTCTGTGAATTTGAGTCTGAGACATCCTTAGCTTTTTGCACACTACTGCAGTTACTTCTGAGATGCACAGGCAGAAGAATCCCCGGCACATGTCAAGAGACTATTTCAAGAGCATTTCAAAGAGGCCATTAGCCTAAGAATATGGCAACAGAGACCTAAATAATTCTGGTACCATGTTAAGTAGTAAGTGGGGCGGTACTCACAGGTAGAGTGATACAATCTTGGAAGCAGCCTGGCCTAAATCTGGTATGGAGGTCAGCTCATTGTGGTCCAGCCGCCTGAAAGTGACACACAAACACGCAGTAGGACATTAGAGAACAAAACTGTGCCCTGAAGGGGAAGACAAACAGTAATGATATGATCTTAGAACCTTCTTTTACAACCAACACTGAAGAAATGCAGAGCAAAGGAAAGACATGAAGTGGCTTGGTAAAAAGTAAACAAGACAAATTATGTTGCATCTCAAATTTAGACCCAATAAAAAGTGGGGGTATATCAATAACGTTCGTGCATATTTGACAAACGCAATACTTGCTGTTTACATTTTTCATAGTTATAGATCAGAACAGATCATTATCATTTAGATTTAAAACATTTATGATAATTGAGATTTTCCATCACCCGGAGCCTAATTCAATCAAACCTCGAATAAATCAAAAGACGTCAAACACTACTTGTCACGTCCGCCGCAAAGCAAGTAGCAAGTCATCCTTTTAAAAACCAAAAATAACATGGAGTAAAACAGATGTCGAGGAGCGTATGACTGGCTGGTCGGCCTGCCAAAGATGTCACCAGTGTGTGTATCACCAGTTAGCTAATGCATGTGTGTGTATGTGTCTTGTGTACCGGCGCTGAGTGACACAGAGCCAAGCCCTCTCCTCACCATATAAAATATTCACAAGGCCAGCGTTGGCCACAGTATCGGGTGGTAGAGGGGAGGCTTAATATAGAAAACCACCACTTTATTCTCAATTGGACTTAGTTCAAGGCAATACATACACGGATACTGCGAGGAAGTGGGGTAGAAATCAGGATGGATATTCAGACCGTAGTCATCGACAAATGTGTATCAGAACTGATGCTTATGAATTCAGAAGTGCAGACTTGCATTTATAAAAGCTTGTGTTTATGTATTACAGACTATACTCATACTAAGCTGTTTAAGTGACTAATAAAAATGAAGATTCCACAAAGATTCTTGTTTGCCTGTAGCAGCGCATGCTCCAATTAATAAAGCCCCAACATTTTGTTCATAGTGTCTAAATATAAAAACTGAAGCTGCTTTTGCCATATTATCTGTTTGCAAAGAAGGATCAAAATTTTCCATTGGTACAGAGCTGTTCGATCATGCAACAGCCTCCTTCTTTCAGTGCTTCAATTACCTTCATGAAAAGATCAGCATTATAATTAGACACATCGAAAAACCTGTTGATAGTTAAGTCTTTCATATTGCTTAAGTAGGTGTCTCTCCATCTTACCAGAAATGTGGGCTTTTCTTTTTGGGCATGCATCTTAAGTCAGCCTTGTAAACTGAGGGGCTGGCTGAAGAGGCTGGTTGTTACATACAAACATATCTGGAATATATTCCAAATGTGCTGTGTGCAAGCTGAAAGCCTGAATAAGCATTTTTCAACATAACACTCATGTCAGAAAATACTGTAGAATACTTCAGAAGGTGTAATCATAACTCTCCCCAAGAAACACAGTTCTGTTACATTAACATAAAAATATATCATGAGGATGGTGTGGAGAAAAGAGACTCAGAGATTTGACAAGTTTCTCTTCAAGTCTCAAGTCACTCTGTCACAGCCACACAGAATACTTTTGCATTTGGTATGTGTCTACTTACAGTTCTCGTAGGTTAGGAAGGTTGGCAAAGGCTTCAGTATCAATGGCAGCCAGCTTGTTGTGGCCAAGATTTCTGAAAGAAGAAAAGAATATATCAATCTACAAGTATTTCATGTGGCTGAAATGCATGGTAGCAGACATGAGGACAGTGAACAGTTGAGGCATCTGCCATGCAACAAGGTTTTATTGTCAGCACAAGCATGTTTCAGTAGTTTAAATAAGAATCTTGATCAATGAGAACAATTATTGGTACCATTTGACAAACAGCTTCAAATGTCCACATTAAGTACGCCTGAAAACACTGCAGTACATCCATTCAGCCAGCCTTCCTTGGGGCCCAGATCAATAATATTGATACAGAGTGTCTCACACTCCTGGCTCACTTACCAAACATAACCCACAGGCCATTCATCTGCAGCAGTCAATTTGCACTTTAGGCTAATGGTGTCCTTAATAGCTGGCACTTCACTTGTACAGAGGCTTATTAGAAAGTGATTTGTCCAGTGATATAGCATTACCACTGTCAAAAAGCAAGCGAGGAGGGGTCACGTATGTACACCTAACTCACATCTGGAGTTCACATCAAGCTTCTCACGCCATATAAATCCAATTTATTTTATGCATAAACAAGTTCTATCTCTGTAATACACACACACCTCATGTCTCCCTGGCTGGCGAGCAGCCTGTTGGCAGAGAGGAGTCTGCACTGAGATTGCTGTTTGTGTTTGTGTGGTGGGGTTAGGCAAGTGGAGACAAAGGGAGCCCACAACTCTGAGCCGCCTGCCTCCCCGTCCCTCCATCCCCCTCTGTCCAGACGTGAGAGACGGCCCAGGAATGTTTCACAGGCCTGCCGAGAGATGGCTGCTTGTTCCCAGAGAATGGGGACACTTTTACCTGATGCAAAACATTCCTCATCCTCTCGTCCTACCACAGCTTTGAAAGGGAACTGGAGAAGTCGGGTTGAGGATAGCGCTCTTCAATAAAAGTAAAGGATGGAGAAACCCGTGATACCTTTATGAGTACATTTACTGTACATTGTATTTCATGTCATCATACCAGTGTGACACTTCATTATTTGAGCATTTCCTCACAAGGTAGAACAGACTTCAAATTTCCCTTTTTTGACACGTTTCAACAAAGATGTAAATCCAGTCCATTTTAAGGCTAACAAAAATCTTTCAAGTCCAAACATAAATTAATTTTGTTGTATTTTGGTCCTTGTAAGGAACCCCTGGAAACCCTGCAATCGTAAATACTCCTCCTCTTAGTACTATTTAGGCCTATCAATCTCAATCTCCCATCCCACAAGGCTGATTTCCCTTTCTTGTCTTCTGTGCTTGATTGCAGATAATGACAGTCCACCTCTCCAATTCTCTCGTCCTGCATGTGTGTGTGACAAGATAATAGCAGAGCATGTGTCTGCCCTTGAGGCACAGTCCTGACAGGGAGGTGTGCATTTGTGTCAATGTTATGATCATTTACCAAGGCACCTCCCATTGTGGCCAAGATCGCTAAATTGTCATCCCCTACAACAGGAGGCAATTACCTCGTTATGGTGAAGCAAAGTGAAAACTCACACAGCTTTCCTATTGGGTCTCCATTGCCTGGAGGTACCTATATTCAGCCAACTACACCACTGCCATCACCGTGAAAAGTAATCAGCAATTGTTACCAAATTGTTAAGATGCAAGGCAAGAAATTTCACTTTAGGATCCTACCTTTCAAGCAAATCCTGTCGGTTGGATACCTTACACACAGCCATGCATCTTAAATAAATATTGAAGCCAAACAAAACAAAAGGATGACTTAAAGGGAAAAGGCAAGTCACATTTGAGAGCCAAACCTGCCGTACTAGTGCTAAAGGCCACAGCAACAAACAAAACTGGTCCTCTGTGTACGCAACCATGCATGTACCTCTCTGTTTCAGTCACCTATGGTGTTTACACAACTCAGTCTTTTTCTCTCCGCCTCATTCAACCAGATTTATTTTCTTGCCTATCAGACAAGATAACTTTCATAATGTTTTAACACCTACTGTATGAAGTGATGCCGATAATGCTGGTTTCCCTCCCTCTCTCAGGAGAAGGAAATGAGGGAGAGATCGGAAG
>JAQQAE010013013.1:0-12923 GCA_029823295.1 Pseudamia nigra | reverse complement strand
ACGCAGACACGGGGAGAACATGCAAACTCCACACAGAAAGGCCCCACCACCCGGTGTTGGGATCGAACCCAGGACCTGCTAGCTGTGAGGCACGAGTGCTACCCACTGCACCACCGTGTCGCCGCAAGCAATTCCAAAAGGTATTTTATCTCCTTTTAATTTAATATGTACATGCATTGTTGAACGAATGAACGAATGAATTGATGAACACATGTTGTAGAGATGCACTGCGGACTCATCTAAAAATACCCCACTGCTGCAATCTTATTTATCTATTTATTTATTCTGATTAGGCTGATAGACGCCTGGACCTGGTCAATATGACCTATTTTTGGCCCAATGTCACCATAGACCTTCACATTACCTCAGCTACAGAGGAGGACGCCGGTTATTACTCCTGCAGGACTGAACCAGCCGACGTGATCAGCCCCCCAGTCCAGATTCAGATAAGCGGTAACTTATAGTGATAAACTCTAGACACACTCTGCCATCATGGGCCTTGTTGACAAGTGATTACTATAAAAATGGTCTCTGTCAGTGTTTTACCGTTACATATGATGGATTTGGGTTAATCTTAATGCATTTTATTGTTATACACATTTAATGTGGAGAACATTTTAATTGTATATTATTGTGCAGTTAATTTAACATCTTCCCTTTTTTGCAGATAACCCACCAACATATAAACTGACAACACTGACACCCAGCACCCCACAGGTTGACAGCACCCAACAGCAGCCCAGTACAGCAGGTAAGAGTACCATTCACTAGCTGATAGCTAAATAGATAGATAAATATGGATTGGCTACAGTTTGACTTAAGGAATATTCAAATTCCTCTCCAGAACATTTTTATATTTCTTATTGTATGGAGTCATTTTATCATTTACAGTAATTAAGGCAATCTCAGCAAGGACCTTGCATGCACATGGAGATTCAGATTATCACCAAAATCTCACTGTTTCTTGTGAGGCTCATTTCAGACATTTTCTGAAAATGTCACTTCACTTACTTTTCCTGTAGAGTTTCTAACAAACAAAAACTGATGAAAATATTAAGCAAATATTAATCCATTGCAGCATATCTATATACGTACTGGCATTTTTTTTAATAATAAACATATTCAGTCATTTAAATTTTTTAAGCAGTGTATTGACATTCTTCGTCACATCTGTTTCTATTTTTATTTTTCATGTTACTCACAGCAGTGTTTGATTTTGTCTGGGTCCTTGCAGGTCTGCAGGGTCAGATGTGGTTCTGGATGCTTCTGGGTAAGGCTGCCATCCTCCTCCTCAGCTTAGCCTCACTTGTTGTAAATCACAAGAGACGAGGAAAGAAGAGGCAAACACAATTCACAGCTCTCCATGATTTTAAAAAAAAACAACTGGTATATTTTCTGTCCATGTTGCTTCGGAGAACTGCAGATTGTAATCACTGCCCTGCCTTTTTTAATTCATATTACAATGCTGAAATCTGAAATGCAGACAATTCTTTTTATTTTTACTTCATGTTATTTTTACTTCCACATTGTGTTTGTTTTTATAAGAAACGGTCCAAATAGAACAAAGAACTATGTAAATTTGAATATTGTGTGACATTACATCAGCTTATGAATGTATCATTTCAAAAATATTTACAAATTACTTTTTGCTTATTTTCTTGATGAGTTTGGGGATATGTATATTTTCTCACATTTGTTACCCCCCCTCACCCCCCCCCCTTTTTTTTTACTATTCTTTCTCTTTATTGTTGATTTTGTCAATTATTTTGTTGTTTTTATTAATTATTTTTTTCTGAAATGTAAATTTGTTTTCTGAAATGTAAAAGTGTTTCGCAATGTGTAGTGTTGCATTGCCCTTCTCAGCCACTGTAATTTAGTGTCTGTTAATTTTTTGTTTATTATTTTCCTCTTTATTTAGTGTTTATATTGTTCATAATCATCAAAAAAGAATAAAGCAAATTCAGTCTTCATTCGTGTACATCTTATCATTAAAACGCTATCATATGTGAATTTATTTTAAGAATAAAATTGGGAATGATTCATTATTATGTTACGGGCTTGATTTTGGTCCAAGGTATGCCAAGCAGAATGGTAATGACCGGTTTTCCGACAGTAGGGGGCAGCGTGGCGTCTATTCCGTCTTAACGTCACGTAGACGAAGAACAACGTCCAACATGGCGGCCTCCTGTAGCAGCGTCTGATTTGACAGATGATGATGATGATGATGAATAGGTCATAGAAACCCTTTTCATCTTAAAAACCTAAAACTGGACCCGGAGGTGACATGTTCCCAGAAGCCGCTCGGAGCTTAAAGGCTGCGGTGTTTCCTCAAACTGTTCTTTCGGGGGATTTGAGGCTGTTGTCCGGTACACATGGAGGCTCCGGTCGCCTCCAGGCCCGCAGACGGTTCGGTTTGTACCGCCGCCTCGCAGCCAGAATCCAGCCCCCACCAAAGCCCCGGGAACGAGTGGAGATCCCCGGACTAGAGAAGATCACGTACGGGGACAGAATGCACTATGTCCCGGGGCTGACCAAGCCTTTGTACCCAGCGTGGGAAAGGGATTACAAGGACCCGTGGCGCTACCGGCCTCCGCCGGGTCAGGTCTTGCCTCTGAGCAAAGAGAAGCCGTGTTATGTGTTTCACCAGAGAACCAACCCTCTGGAAGGTAAAACAACACCGTCAAACCCATCTGACATCAGCCTCACATTATTATGATCCGTACTACTACCCAACAGTACATAGTTTAAAATCTGCCCAAATGTACAGGCTTAACATATCTATTAATTTAACAGTAAATTAAATCTAAAATGTTGAACGCACCCTTTATTACTGCACAGTGATTATATTTCAATTAGGGCTGTCAAACGATGAAAAATTTTCATCTGATTAATGACAGGGTCACTGGATTAATTTCGATTATTCACAATTAATACCCATTCGTTGTTTTTCATTTCATGGGAGCAAAAGCACTCATGATAGAATGTGATATAGACATTTGACTAAAATTACTTACTTTACATTAAAATGTGTATTTTTTTCTAATTGAAACGTGTGTAATTAAAGGACATTACACCTGCTTTGTAGAACTTAACAGAACCACTGCAATGTTCTGCTGAGATGTTTTTACTTTTTTACGCTTGGTTCATTGTTTTCATCAGTAACTAATGTAATTTGTTTCAAAATGTGTAAAGACTTATACTTTTACATTCAAATTGACTTAGAAGCAGTAAATACTAAAGAAGTTGTCAGTGACATGGGTCAAATGTAACATAAGATTTAATCACTTATTCCTTGATATATGAATTATTGTGCGCTAATTGCATTAATGCATTAATTGCGTAAAAAATTAATCTAATTAATCATGCAAATTGATTAATGCGGATTAACGTGTTAATTTTGACACCCCTAAATTTAACTTTCATACTTTAGGTGACAGCTGAGCGGTGAGGCCACAGTGACAAATCATTGTATCAAGAGATAATTATATCAATCACAAACTTATTTTATTTAAATGCAATGGTCCTGACTGAAAGATGAAACAAACAGATAATTAACTTATGGTATTAGTATAAGATGGTCAACTGCAAATACTCATAAATATGTAAAAGATGCAAAGTGGAATGAAAACCTCAAAAATATTGTGTAAAAACACTAAAAGATGAATATAATATGGATGACAAAAAAGTAAAGATGGCAACAGAGAACAAAAACAGAAATCTAAAAATGCTATAAAAGATGCAAAAACACAAAAATGACATTTAAGATACCATGGATAAAAATGATGTACAAGATAAAAAAGACAACACAAGAGATAAACACTCAAAAACAACAACAAAGGTGCAACAAAAGATCAAAACATTGTAGAAGATGCAAAGAGCCATAATACTTTGTTTCAGTTTTTTCTGTAACTTTTGTGTATTTTATTTATTTTAATGTTAACTTGTTTACATGCTTTTATACTTAAATAACTCACATAATCAAATTCGGGCATTTTATTTTAAAATCAGAAGAAAATACTTAATGCCATAAATTCAATAAATATCACGATGTATCACAACAGTAATGATCAATTTATTGTCCAGTTATTGTGAAAATGCATACGTAATGTAACTCTGTGTAGTAGTTATAAGTTGAATGCAACATTCCCATTAATTTATCAGGAAAAAGGAGAAACATCATTTTCTAGTGAAATATGTAGAGGGATCATTTTACTTCATAATGACAATGATAAGCATTATCTTATTATACACGGGCTGGATCATTAAAAAACTATCATGATAATTATGCTAATCATGGTAGAAGTTTTTTCTATTAAAGGTGCTGTTTACAGGATTGGCAAACTAGCTAGCAGCCAGTCTTTGTAGTGGTTCGATATATTTGTTTTTCTTATGTCTTCTACATCTTTTTCTTACTTTATTTTTTACAGGATTTTTGTCTTATTGCGTATTCTACCTAATTTTTTGTCCTTTTGCATCATTGTCATTTCCATCTTTTTACATCTTGCGCCACCTTTTACTAACAATTTTAAAACACAAATAATAATCTTTGTTCTTCAGCTTTTACTAAAACTTTTCTGTTTTACTGTAAAGAAATACTTTTTGCATCTTTTGACTTTGTGGTTTTCTTTCTCTCAGGCGTGACTCAGGCTCTGTGGTTGACCAAAACCAAACTAATCTCAGGACTGCCCCCTCAGCTCCTTGCGCTGGCCCAGAATCCGGCCAATCAGATCCCAGATCAGGATGAGCGTGTGCAGAATGCAATTAAACACGCCCGTTTTTGGGACACGACAGAGCAGCGACCATGCAAGGAGCGATACAGGTATGACAACAGATACCATGTAGTACAGTCTGCACACGTCAATTCACACTTAAAGAACACGTATTTACACGCTTTGTAGTCTTTTGGAAAGTTAGGTCTTTGTTAGCTACATCATTAGATAATGAAGATTTTTATTGCAGCAGGTAAACAAGTACAAGATTGGAGAAGAGAGGATCATTTTTAGATCAGTGAAAGATTTTTGAATTTATAGTTTTGACATGTTGGATAAAAGAAAAAACAGGACTGATGTTTATATTTTTAAACACTGAATTATTTGCATTTATTTATATGACTGTTAATTGTGAACTTAAACTTTGACACTGTGATATTTAAATTTTGAAATCACAGGCAGGAATATGGACAAAATGAGCACATACTGCGGACAGAATTTTTCATTTGTATCCATATTTAAGGTTGAGCATAAAGGCTGCAAGAAGAATATTAGCAGCTCAGGTAAGTTTTCAGGAAAGAACTCATTTTCCTGTTGTTTCCTGTTTGTTCTGCAGCCGAACTCTGCTGTACAACCTGCTCCATCTGTGTGCAACTCTGCAGCCCAGTCACCCTGCCATTGGGAGGAGGAGTCTTACAGAGCAGTACTCATTGGCAGCTACATGGAAAAGAGGTATTATGGGCTTTACAACTCTCTCAAACTCTAAATGGAAAAAGCTCATTTTAGTGGCCTTCATCTTTATGTACTTACAACAGCATGCTGTGTGTGGCAGCTTCATTATAATCCTCAAGTAATGCAGAAGTAGGCAAGATGTTTTAATAAATGACGGGTCGTTCAAATTGTTCGTCTTCCTCAATACCCTCATTTCGAAGCCGTGCATTTGAGCTATCATTGAACCCAACCCTCAAATTCTCTGGGAAAATCCAGAAAAAAGTCATCCCACAGGTCAGAGCAAAGTGAGAAAACTGCCAGGTTTCCCACGTTTCTGATACTTTTTTTTTCCGCTGTCTTCTTCATGGTATTATGATCCCAGTTCGGTTGTGTAACCTCAGATGGTGACTTCTATCCACATGAATCGGCTGCTGACAGATCATGAAAAAAAGATTACACAACACCTGCATAGAGGAAGAGTCGCTGTAAATACGTGCACAATTTCAACACCTTACATGAGTAAATGAAAAAGTTATGCATTACCTCCAGTGTCTTGGTATCTGACCTGAGGACATTTAATGTGTGGAGAGCAGCTGGAGAACGAACTGCCATTTTTCCAGTTTTTGAATGATCTGTTGAGCCACCTGAGCTACAGCTGCCTCTTAAAATTTGCTGCTGTGACCTTGATATTTGACTTTTCTGGGTCAAATTTTTTGCTTCACTAGATTGTGCTATTTTACATGTATCTATAAATTGGCATCAAATCAGGTGAGTTCGTTGCCACATGTTGACAGCCAGGAATTTTGGGAACAACCAGTAGGAATTCACATATACGCAAGAAATATATGAGGCTGCTAAGTCAAAAACTGTGCATAATAGACTACCATTACTCTGACCAAAATGGTGCGTCATGTCTCCTAGTCCGGAGTACACAACCTGTAACTTACTGCTGTGTTTTCATATGGAGCCCCCCCCCGCAACCGCCTGTCTGAGTGATCTGGCTGCAGTTCAGTTGACCTCCACTGGACGGCATAGAAAAGAGGGCATGAGAAGCCATTAATAATACCACATTTTTTTTGTTTTCAGTTTCACGGTACTTTGTGTGACCATAGTTTTTGCCTACGCGCCTAAATTTTGCCCTGCACGGCACGCCCAACTTTTTCAGGTTGGGAGCGCATGCGCTCCTAGGTCCAAAAGCTAGTCTGGAGGGTTGTATAATACACTTAAACACACTCAAAGTACACAATTGAAAGCTTGAAAATATTCATGTGTGACCATTTGTTGAAGTGATTGAAATCTTTAACATTGTTCAATTCTCAAGGTCAATAAAGACCCTGTGTAGAGTATGAGTTTGCATGTCCGTGCAGGTTTCCTCCAGGCGCTTCAGCTACCCCCACTATTAAATGTAGATAAATAAAGGTGTATAGAAAAAATTTAACTCACCCTGTTATTTTTTCAGACCTAAATACTATTGCACTGTCATTTCTGTTTATCAGGTGAGGACTTGTTCCAGATAAGGGGTCTTAACGGTTTACTCCATACATGCATGGATCCGCTCCCTGAGGTCTCTGAGAAACAGGAAGTGGCTGACACTGCGGATCATGTCCTGGAAACGTTCTATCCTGTCTCTCCCACCATCGACCTGCAGAAAGTCCAGGTGTACAACGAGGAGGTGAACAGCACAGGTGAGAACAGAACAGAACATTGTTTACACAGGATTATGTTTTAGGATTTTATACACTTTACATCTGCATTTCCCATCTGTAGGATTGAGCTATGGAATGTTTTTTTTTTTTTTTTTTGTATTCCCACCCATCCCACATTTCGGTCCACTTTATTTTTTAGTTTGCTGATTTTATTTTATTTTGTTCATTTTGGTTATCCTACTATTTATATATATATATATATGTATAGATAGGTTTGCATTTTTTGTTAAATTTTTCATATCATTTCATGTTCTTGATTATTTTGTTAATATCAGTTCATTTTCTTCTCTTAATTTTTTTTTTCAAATCATTTTCTAAATCTTTGTTCACATTGTTAATTGGTGTATGTTTGTTCATGTTATTTATTAGATTGTTCCTTTTGTTAATAAAATTACAGTATTTTGTTCATTTTCTTGCTCATTTTGTGCATTTTTGTTCATTTTATTAATTTACCGATAATTTTGTTTATTTTGATTTAATATCATTCAGTTTTGTTCTTTGTTATAATTATTGTGCTCATTTTGATTTACTCTTGAGAAAGCTGTGTGTGTTTTTATTGTTGCTTACTTACTTTTTAATCTATTACATTTACAGAGTAAGAGAGATAAATGTAAATAACTGAGATATTTTGGCAGGTTTAAATGAATATTGCTACATTTTGATCCCAAGGAGATGACACATTCCTCTTTTGTCTTGAGCTGAAAAGGTTTGTGAATGTCTGTTTTAAATATCTTTGTGTCCGTCCTTCAGGTTTCAGGGATGGCTACTCCTACCCTTACGCCCACACTCTTTACTTCCATGATATGCAGAATCCTGGCTGTGTACTTCGCCCGGATCAGTTCAGAGCCAAGATGATCATGTTTGCCTTTGGAAACGCCTTGGCCCGTGCACACATACTGTATGGGGTAAGAAAGCATGCATCACATATCTCAATGCAAGAATGTAAGTGTTGTATCTGTTATTTAAACCCTGTTTAGACCAAAGATTCATCTGGCAATGAAACTGCACTGTATGTTAAATCTGCTACTTTGTTCATTTTTCAACCATCACTGTTATATTGCTGTATTCAGAACCATCAGACTCATGTGGAAAGCTCATTCAAACAATGGTAATAATGGAGATAAAAAACTAAAGGTGGACCAGATAATTTATTAAAGGGCCCAAATAAAAGGCTTGAGACCAAGATGACTCAGGACAACTAAAGGGCACTGAAGGCTGTGTATTCACCCAGCACCCTCATTGTGTTATACGGGAATTGTCTTAAAACAGTCGACACAGAGAAATTAAAATGTGTCAGTTGGTAGCATGGCATGAGTTGGGCATGCCAAGGTATATTAGGGCTTTTTTAACCTTCATTGATAGAGATAGTGGAGAAAGACAAGAAACACAGGAGGAGAGAGGGGGAAGTTACATGCAGTAAATGTTTAAAGGTAAAGCTAACAGCTTCCATTGGTTTTGCATAGAGATCGTTGATTTTCTCAAAGTCTTTCACGTTACAACTCATTATAGAATCCTGTAGTGGGTGGAGTTTTTCTTGAGAAAAGCAATAATATTGCAGGTGACTCCATCATACAGTAGGTGGTAAAACTGAGATTGATCACTTCACATCTCTGCAGCTTTTATCCTCAATTTCCTTAGGCTCAGCTGCACTTCACACATGAGAATGTTCCTCTTAAGTTTTTGTGCATGTTGTGTCTTTGGATTTCAGACTAAGCCACAGAGGGTATTAGATCATCCTGTAACAGTTCAGGCAGTGGGAACCAATGGAAGAATTTTCCAGTTCTTGGTTTTCCAGCTGAACACCACTGATCTGTCAGGAGATGACGGCATCAAGAACCAGGTGATTCATCTGTTCTATCAACTGTAAAATCGTGAACTCCAGAGAATAATGAAGAGTACTTAAGACTCATGATGAAATGAAATTCAACCAGTAAATGGACTGAATTTCCACTTGTGACAAACTAAACTATCACAAATTATACTTCGAATCTCAATCTGCTAGCTATGTAAAACGTAGTTTTATGCTGTCATAATCGTTTCTGCTTTGTGCCTGTTTTGAAAATGCTCTGTGAATTTTGCAGGTTTGGCTGGAAAAGGATGCTGAGCTGTACAAGTTTGCAAAAGTCAGACCATTAATCAAGAAGAAGCAAGTGAAGGTATGACAGTAATTATATTGTTTGTTTGGAAAACATTAATTTTTTATTGAAACAGGAAGAAAAACTGAGACATTAAAATCATATTTACAAGTGTCCTGTCCACAGTGGCAGTAGCACAAAATTACAGCCATTTGGTGCAGTACAAACTTGCACCAAATATCATATTCATAAATATACTGTACATTGGTAGATTTTAATGAACAACTCGACAAATGGACCTGAACCAAAAAGAGAATATTTGCTGTGGAGGTGGGTTGGAATGGCCATAAATCTGCATATCAGTCAGTACTGACAATTATTACGGTAAATGACAAATCATTATTTTATTTTAAAAACAGATTTTTGGTCTGCTGAAAGCATTTTTTGGAGGATATTGGTTTTATGATTCCATGTCCACATACTTACTGTAGCTTGAAAATATCTGAACCATTTGACATGAAACTTGCCTTGGTTTTTGACCATAATATCTGCGTCCTTTCAGGTTTTGGGATAGGTGCTGCTTGTGACAAGAAGACAGAAAAATCATGCAAAATGCTGCTTTTAAAAAAAAATAACCTACCCCTAATTTGTCATGAGATTGTATTCTCAAATGTTAACGTCATGTTAATACGTACTGAACATACAAACTCTTTCTCCTCTATTATTATTGTTGTTATTGTTCTTCAGGTTCCGGCTGGACTGGCAGGATACAACCCTGAAATATTCATCCCGTTCCTGGCTCTGTACTTGAATGGAGCTGCGTAGGACTTTACATCTGTGTGTGTGTGTGTGTGTGGACACTGAGCAGTGGTTACTATAGTGTGCATGTGTATATGTGGTTGTGTGTACTGTATCTGGGATTCAAACCATGAAGTTTCTTTTGGATTGACTGAAACTATAGTCATTAATTTTCAGTTCAAACTCAATCAATAAAATTACATGGTAAATACAGGTGTGTTGATGTCCTTATCACTTAACTTTCGTGGGTTAAACTGGTTTAAGCATTACTATTCTGACATGAAGTCTCAGGTGTCTTTTGGTCATGAATTGCAAATACATGAGTGCAATCATGGCAAGATGTTTTCAAACCTTTGTACTTTTTTGAGGCATATTTCAGCAGAGTCTCTTAAATAGGTATAGATGTTTGTATAGCGTCAGTCGTAATCCAAGATTATCTCTAGGTGCTTCACAATTCAAGGCTGAAACCTCATGACCATATGGAGAGCAAGCCCAACAGAACCTCTGAGAACAAGCCAAGGGCAAAGGGAGGGAGGAATAACTTCCAGCAGAACCAGGGTTCTGGCTAGGTGGACATCGGCCTCGACTGGTTGGGCTTCATGAACAGAGGGTCAAAAAAAGAGTAGAGACAGAGCAACAAACAACAGAGACACTACACATAAAGAACATTAAGAGATCTGTATGAAGGATAGCGAGATAGAACAGAGGAGAAGGAAGCACAGAACTACAGGGTAAACGCTAATTTAGTAACACATTCCATGGTTTATATATTTTGGAAATTAGTGAAGGGAGGGATGGGGAGAGAGAGAGTGAGAGAAGCTCTGTGCATCTCAGTTCCCCAGCAGCCTAGGACTGTACAGCAGAACTAAGAGAGGGTTTAGAGTCACCTGACGGAGCCCTAACTATACACTTCATCAAAAAGAAAAGTTTTAAGTCTGGTTTTAAAGGTACAGAGTGTGTTTGCATCCTGGACCCAGACTGGGAATTGCTTCCATGGGAGAGGAGCTTGGTAAGTTAAGGTTCTGCCTCCCAGTTTTGTTTTAGAGATCTAGGGAACTGCAGCTAGGTCTGCGCTCTGAGAGCAAAGAGTTCTGATTGGTTTGAAAGATGACAGAACACAAAAAGATCTAAATTGATGATAATTACATAGCACATCGGTATTAAACTACATAACAATTATGTAAAACAATGTAACAACACATGAAAATGATGCTAAGAGTGAAAATGACATGAAACAAAAAATAAAAAAATCAATGTAGAATGACAGAAATGACACAAAATGGCAAAGACTAATACTGCATAAAATGATCTTTGACCACAAACACAATGTCAAAGTATATGTAACATGGATGTAGAAACGGAAACGTGTGAAAATAATGTAAAAAGGTGAAAATGGCTTAAAATGATGTAAAAATGACAAGAAAACAACTACAAATAAAACACTCACTGTAGCACATACTGTATATTCAAATGGCCCTGATTGTGCAGAAGAAAATTTAATTTCCTAACCCGAGTGTGCATCTTTTACATGAATCATAATGCGACATGACAAAGAGGCCATTGTTCACATCTGTGGTACGTCAGTTCTAGGGAACTGTGGAGAAACACATAGACCCCTCTGACCACATGAGACTTGGTTAAGGGATGAATTTCTTGTGAATTTGCATTTAAAAGAAGAAGCTCAGTGGCATAAACTGAAAGATTTGCATCTCAGCATGTTTTATGTCTGGAAAAGCAGACCACAGGTTTGCAAACTTTTTGAGCTCAAGCCTCAAAAGAGAAATGTGGTGTTTCACTGGGACCCACATTAAGCAGCCTTAATATCTGTATTTTTACTGAAAATGAATCTGTGTATTAATAGCTAATAAGATGTATAATACAAACTGAACTTATTTTTATTAATCAACAAAATTTTAAAAATAAACACGATGAACAAAAAAGGAACAAAATGAATAAAGGATCCTGAAAATGCACAAAATAAGGTGGAAGGGTCATGGTATTTTTATTGTCCTCAAGTGGAGGCAATAAGATTTAGAGGGAGAGGTAGGGAAGAGCTAAAGAAAAGGAGATAAAGAAAGATGTAGGCATAATTGTGACAAACTAGTGTGACATGATGCCCCATCTTTGTAAAAATGGGAACTGTATACAGTGTTGCCTGGGTAACGAACACGTCTACCAACAAAAATTCTGGTAACGAAAAAATTCGGCCAAAGCTATGTCCCAACTAACAAAAAGTTAGTAAAGTTAGTAAAACTTCGGGTTATAGATTTCGTAATTCGGGTTACGAATCTTTCCACCTTTTGTTTCACCTAATTTTTTCACTTTTTTTCACCTAAAATGCTGCTTCATTTTGTGTTTTTCATCATGGGACCTAAGAAAAATGACTGTCTCCGTCTCATCCTCCTCTGGTAAGTGTCTTTATAAATCAACAAATGTGCAAGCACAGGTGTGTAATACGTACTTTATATGGGTCCAGAACTGATTCATTGGTTTTGCATGTATTCCTATGGAAAAACTCACTTCGGCTAATGAACAATTCGCCCAATGAACATGACGCTGGAACAGATTAGATACATAAGCCGGGGCACAACTGTACTTTGCTTTTATTTTGATAGTCCATACCTTGAAGTCTTATGTGCATGGACGCATGTGACTGATTAATTATGAAGTACTAAGTACAAAGTGAGCAAACAGATTAACGAAATAATGGGCGGAAATAAAAGGAAAAAATAATTAAGAAAGAGAACACAAATAAGCAAAATGTGCAGGACAAATGAACACAATTGAATGAAATACACTGCCTGGCCAAAAAACAGGTCAACACCTGGATTTAACTAAGCAAATAGGTACAAGCCTCCCGTTGGATAATTTCTGCATGGGTGATTATGTTTCAGCTGGCAACAAGTGATATAAGGATAGTGGGG